>QANY01008461.1:268106-463106 GCA_003255025.1 Datisca glomerata
GAGAGAGAGAGAGAGAGAGAGAGAGAGAGAGAGAGAGAGAGTCAGGACAGTACGTAAACCTTCTTAACTTCAGAAGTATCGGATACTAATTTTAAAAACTGAGGTCTCTTAAGCTCCATATGACCCATGAAGAGGCCTGCAAGTACAGCCAAGTTATTACTTATTAGATATCAAAGCATGTAACATAAACATATCTCAGAAATGGGTTGACTGTGAACAGATCTGTGGAACTTAAAATTTAGTAAGGTTCTCATTTTTTTAATCCCCCCCCCCCCCNNNCCCCCCCCCCCCCCCATACCGGTAAGTAAGAATGCATTATTCACAGAACTTCCCTTAATGTTACTAAGGGTTACTAGTGTCAGTTACTTGATCCAAAAATAGTACGTCTGAAATATTGTCTTTGTTTCCAATGTATGCCCTCCCTGTTGCATTGAAAAGAAAGTCTTGGTACAAAGGAAGAGGTAGCTTACCCATCTGAGATGAACCCCATACAGAATTGGAAAATGTTGGCAGCTTCAAGAGCATCTAGATGGAAATATCCTGCCCAAACCAATCGTAATATTAAAATGAATAGGCCAAAGTATTTATGCTCTTATTTTTTTTATCAGTAAAGGTATGTATATTGAAAAGAGAAAATAATTACAAAAAATCACGAAACAATCCAACTATGAAAAGCGTTGGATTGAGAATTGGGATCAAAGGGATTGATGCTCTTGTTAATCAGAACTCTTTTCATGTAAACAATTGAAGCATGCTTTAAGCCATAAGAAGCAAGCAATACGCTCAAAGGTCAATGGAAAAAGTCAAGAACTACTATACATAGTGAGATACTCAAGAGTCTCTGCACTCTAACAGTGTTATCATTGCGCCATTCAAGGTACCAAGGCACAAAAGCTGAATGAAGTTTAGAGGCAAGGCATGGATCTAAGCGAAGTCAGTCACCTGTTGTAACATATTACTGAAAAAGTTTCAGAAGTAACAACTTACAGAAGAATCAAGGAATGATAATTCAACAAAATTTAGCACAGTACTGTCCGCATCCGACAAACTTAACCAAACCAAAAACCCAATATTATGCAATAATACTGAGAACTAAACCGAGTACAATAGCTAGAAAGCTAACCCATAGAAGTACGCAAGGTTACTAATAAAAAAAAAACAATAGCCACTTATCTGATATAACTCAACGACTTTTACAAAAACTAAAAAATGAAGAAAGAACAGTAAACACCATATTCTAAATAGCAAACATATGCAAGCATAACGAAATAGCATCAACTAAACTTAAATTAAGAGATAGACCTAATAATAATGCAATATAAGAACACATAAAAAACAATATTTCATCATGACTCAAATATTGGCTAAAATACACGCAATTCCAACAATTGCATAGAAACAGAGTACACTGGAAAAAAATGCAAGAATCGGATGACGCCTAAAGAGAGAGAAAATTTGTGCGAAGAAGAAGAAGAGACAGTGAACTGCACCTGCTGGGTGCGAAGAGTAGCGACCTAGCTACGTAGTTGTGAAATAAAATAAGAACAGAAATGGGAGAGAAAGTGAGCCGGGGACGAAGGAAGAATCGGGGGGAGAGAGAGATGACGGAGCTCAGCTTGACAGAGAGTAGGCAAACGGAGATAAGTGCATTACAAATTGGCAGCTATATGTAGAGGTGATGATTGGCCGGCTCGGTTTGCCTTGGCCTTAGTTAAATTTTTTCACCAACCCATCTTTCCAAATTGTGGTTAAATTAAGTTGATATAATTGATTAAATCTCACACTCATATTTTAAAAGTTGTAGATTCAAAATATATTCTCTTATCCTCTCATTCTTTTTAAAATTTATAATGTCATTTTATAAAAAAAAAAAAAGAACTTTCATAATTGCGTAACCAATGAATCAATCATACCAAGTCGCTAATAACTATCTTAGTTAAATTGGGTTAATATTTCTTTTTATTCTTCAAGTATGTCAATAGGGTAAGACCGGAATGTGAAATAGTTGTGATCGTGTCTCAATAAATAACAAGTATAGGCAATAACATGGAGGTTGAGATCTAAAGAGTGAAGGATGAGTATTTTAAGTTTGTCTGTAGAAGGTCACAAAATTCTCTAGGGAGGAGGATTCTAAAAAAATTACAAGTCTAATAAGGTCGTGGATCTTGAAATATTGGGGGGGGGGGGGGGGNGGGGGGGGGGGGAGCTCTACTAGAATGCGCCACATCGATGAGATTCATATGCAATGATCCTCCAAGATTCTTAAAAAATGTGACCTAGAAATTAGGTCTCTTCTCAGTGTGGGAAGACGACATATCCACTCAAAGCGACGATATTGGCCAAGGTATTTCCTTTCCAATACACCATAACATTGCCCTAATCTTCCAAACCACAACGTCCATCTCCCCCATAATATTCTCAAGCAAGGGATCCACTTAAACTTTTGTCACTTGACTTAGTGATTACAGAAGTATGAGTGAAACATCAACAAGTACGATACAATATACAATCATGTGAATCAATCGCTGATGGGTCGGGCAGGCATGTAAGAACGCCAATAATGATACTTGGTAGCGATTCACCTGAATGATCGCGTGCCATCATGCAAGTCAAATATACTAGCATTCAACCATCACGTACAAAGTTCATATAAGAAAAAAGTCAACTTAGTAAAAGATATTCAAAATTATATAACTAAAGAATAAATAATCAACTATTGGATATGAAATGAAAGATTTATCGATGTTGTTGGCATTACTTGTAATATAATAGTTTGATTTAATTTGACTCAGAACAAACTAATTTAATTGCCATTCAAAAAATTAAACCAAACTAAAAAATGTTGGTATTTAAACCAGATAATAAACAATGATTTGCAATATCTTGGATTGATTTGAATGGTTTGATCGATTTAACGGTTTTGTTAGAAGGTCTCAAAACTAGGCTCACATTGAGCCTAAACAAGCGTAACACGTTAACTTGATCTTGTATCTGACCTAGATACACATCATGAATTGTGTTCATTGTGAAAAACCTAGGAAGAATCTAGAGCTTAGCTCTTACGTCATGTTTTGAGCATTATCTCATTTCAGATCCATGAGGATTCCATCTATCTCTCTATAATACATGGATCTCATCTATCTCTCTATAATACAAGGTATCTAACCCTCAAAGGGTATTCACTCTCTAGTTCTATACCATCTCTCTATGATACAAGGTAACTAGCCCTCAGAGTCTAATTGACTTGATGCTGGTAAACCTATTAGAGTATCAACAATATCATAGCCATTCACTCTCTGAATCAACCTTATAAAACCTTGAAGAAATTAATCAAGAGACATCTAAGAAATCACAAGACTCTAGAGGCAACACAATTATGCTATTAATAAAGTTTTATTGAATTATAGATTTACAGGTAATTCTTTATTTACCCTAAAATTGTTCCCTTCTTATATACATGTCTTCGTCTTTGTATGTAACGTTATGATGCATCGACAATATATGTAATCTCATATTAGACATGAAATAAAAATTGAGAAAGAATATATATTAAATTTTGAGATGAACTTGCAGTACATATATACCATCACTGTGTATTATTTTTAATAACTTTGACAATCTTTCTGAAGCTCAGAAATCCGAACAACGAATTAATCAAATCAAATCAAATCGAGAGTTGATGGAGTGTTCATGATTCAGTTTTGTTCAAGCCTATACTGTAATCAGTGTGGTTTGATTTGAGACGTTAGAGAATCGATCAAATTAGTTTGATGGTGAATAGTAACCATTAACTTATTTAACCGAACCAACATCTAAAAAAATAAAAGGGCACTATCTTGAAAGGGGTGAAATTTCAGTGTCACGGAGATTTCTACCTATCATATTTGAATGTCTAATTTCAGCATCATCGCAACTCCTTTTCCTAGCGATTTCTAATGCCAAACAATCATTCAACTCCGTCACCACCTGATTCATGGCTGGTCTCGTGGTGGAATCATGTAGTAAACAATTCATCGCTATCTCCACAGCTTTCCAAGCAGAATTTGTTTCGAACTCTCTTTCTAATCTTGGATCAACCACACTCTTTATATCTCCTTTCTCAAGCATTTTAGTTACCCAGTCACTTATATGAATCCTCTCTTTGCTGTCACTCAATTGGACTATAGGTCTGCAGGTGATTATCTCTAGCAGAACAACTCCGAAGCTGTAAACGTCGCTTTTCATTGTCAACAACCATGATACGTAGTACCTGTTTGATAGAATGTCTGACTCAGTAAGTATAACGAAAACCTTGTATGAAATTTTGTATGTTAATCGGTTAAATTTGGTTTTGTGATGTCTAAACCCCGTTTCTTCGTCCTTGTGATATGTTCATTCATTCTCACTTTTTTTGGTACAATCATTCATTCTCACTGTGGATTGGATGAATACTAACTTTTTATTAAGTTAGGATTCTTAAGCTGGCTAGCTTACTGGAAACAAATAGAGCACTTACTCAGGATCAACGTATCCAGGGGTGCCGGCAACAGCTGTTGTTGCAAAACGAGTGCCATTCTCTGTTGAAGAAGTCCGGCAAAGCCCGAAATCAGCTATTTTGGCTTCGAAATTTTCATTCAAAAGGATGTTTGCAGACTTCACATCTCGATGCACTACAGGAGGCTTACAACCATGGTGTAGATACTCCAATCCTATATTTCATAATTCCATGAATAACTTAAGAGGTTGAAATGAAATAGAGAACTATATTGTAAAATAAAAAGTAACATCAAACCTTGTGCTACACCCACTGCTATTCGCATTCTATCTTCCCAGCTCAAGATAATTGCTTTTCTCTCTACACCATTAAAACCATTCATTGAGTATCGATTCACTGTATTTATGATGGTATACAAAACTCTTGAAGAATCTTATCACTGTTTAGGCTATATGTTTATATTCCCATAGATGAAAACACAACAGAATAGACCAAATAACAGGAAAGCAAAGCAAAGGATCAAGTGAAACCTGACAAATTGGTTTTTAAGTCCCCATTAGCCATATACTCATAGATAAGAACCCTTTTGTTGCCTTCATTACAATAGCCAACAAGGTTTGTCAAGTTCCTATGATGTACACTCAATGAAAGCTCAACCTGCAATGTAAGCAAGACATTGATTGATATATGGATGGCTTGAATCGAATACAATATGAACTTGCTGCAAAGGAATCTATATCTCTTTTAATGTAGAATTTATGCAGATTAGTGATGAACTTATCTTGTTGATCTTAATTGAAAGGACATTCCTCTGAGTCATGAACTTACCTCTGACAGATACTCTTTATTGCCTTGTACTGCGTCATCTGAGAGAACCTTCACTGCAACTTCACCAGTACTTAAATATCCATGGTATACATCTCCGAATCCTCCTTTCCCGATTTTATTCTCGAAGTTGTTCGTCATCTTTTCCACTTCCGAAAACTTAAACTTTTGTTTCTTGTCTATTGACCCAAGCCTTATGGTGGTGGTTTTTCTGCTGCTCCCGGCGTAAGCTAAAAAATCATTAGAAGTATTATGGGTTGAGGATTTACTTCTCTTGTTGAGGCTACTTCATTTGCAAGGAAATATGCATAGAAAGCCTCACATTCATCGTTTTAAAATTTTGTTATCTCACCTTGTTTATTCCGTTTGAGGATCCATAGAATTGCTGCAGTTAAGAGGATGAACACTGATAAGACTGACACTACAATTGCAACAGTGTAGCCCTTGCTTTTCTTCTTCATTTGACATGAATCGAGAGTGCAAAGATTCGGATTCCCTTCAAATCTGAACAACACAGTATGTAATAGAAGACAAAGAATGAATGATGATAATCTACTAAGATAGCTTCTGCAAAATATTTGATGAAATTCGATTTCTTTGTATCAAGAATTTTGAGAAATAGCAGACCTCAATGACAGTGATCCATTCTTCGATCTTTTAATCAGCTCATCTGAGACCGAACCACTGAGATTGTTTTCTCTCAAGTCTCTGCAAAGGCATATTAATCAGCATGAGATTTCAGTGCTTCATAATAAGAATCACCACATTGTCGATTATGAGACAAGCAAATGGCTTACAAGCCTCTAAGTGACGGCATCTTTGATATAAAATCCGGCACTGGTCCAGTTAAGCTATTGTTTGATAAATCCCTGAGATAAGAATTCACTTAGATGAACTATTGGCTGTGTTACATGCTGATGCGCCTCTTTGGTGCATCATTAAGAAATTGACATGTCAAATGAGCATCTCTTTTGTGACTTACAAGTACTCGATGAATTGAAGATCAGATATGTAAGTAGATATATTCCCAGTTAATCCACTTGAGGATAAGTTCCTGATTTCGTGTTCATAAGTATTATGAGAATTAGAATATAGTTGGATATAAGGTTGAAAGGTGGCAGACTGAAATGAATGTCTAAACTTACAATATGGTGATTCTGTATGGATCTTGACCATCATAACTGCAGTTAAGACCATCCCACAGGAACGTTTGTGGGGCACATGGATCTCCTTGCCAATTTTTCCTCACTCCATAAAGGGATTTGATATTCATGAGAGCTTTAACTGCAATATCCACACGTGTGCAAGAAGAA
Source organism: Datisca glomerata (assembly GCA_003255025.1). NCBI lineage: Eukaryota > Viridiplantae > Streptophyta > Magnoliopsida > Cucurbitales > Datiscaceae > Datisca > Datisca glomerata. The sequence goes on from QANY01008461.1 coordinate 274,719, forward strand.
AGTGAGAAAAAAATCGGACAGTTGAAGGAGGACCGTATTACTGTTGAAAATCAGCATATACATACTATCTTGTTCATCAGTTTGAGATTGTGAAGCATCTAGAGCCATGTAAACTTCGAATGCGTTGACGGTTGGTGGAAGAGTTGAATTATCAGTCTTTATGAGAGAAAATTCAATTCTTTTTCCACTCACTGGCGATATGGTAAATAAGGTAGTCGAGTACAAGTACTGAGGAGTAAAAGGTCCATAGATGTACTTCTCATTTTGAAAGATGTTAAACTGCCTGGACTGGTTGCCTTCAAGCTTTTCGATTTCAGCCAAGTGCAAATATACATGATACTTGGCTTTGGGATTCTCGGGAACCCAAGTGAAATTCAATGGTGTGCTAGCATTCCCAGGTGTCATCGCAGTTCCCATGACAATGCCTGGTAATTGATAAACGTATTGTGCACCTGAGTCGATAGCAGATGAGGTATTTACAGATTTGGAATTGTCAAAGCTGAAGGGCATCCAAATCCTATCATAATTATCATCTTTGAACCTGAGAGACAGAAATAAATCTAATCAATATGCCTTGAGAAAGACTATACTGCTTTATGTGCTTTATGTGGTTGTGACAAAAACAGAAAAATGGCTTGCCTGACAGGTACGTTAGTTGATGAACCTACATCGAATCGTTGGTAAAGTGCTAAAGACTCGAAATCCGTTCTGTAGGTGATATTATCCAAGGCCCGAAGCTCTAATGCTGATATGAAAGGTGTTCCATTTCCAGTATTCACAAGGCATACATTTATTGAAGATGTAGATTCGACATGTACAACCTCCTTGAATAAAACGCTTGACGCATTGTCAGGTTTGACCGAATCCCATTTCTTAACTCCAATATACAGATCAAAATGCGGAACTTTATCTTGCTCATCATAATTCCCATACATGAAACTTGCTCTGATCAAATACTTATTGCCTTTGGCTTTAGAAGGTTTTATGATGTAACAGTTTCTGATTCCTTCAGGAAAGCTTCTAACATACCGAAACTGCTGTGGAAGCGGGATGGCGTTGAACTGAGTCGATATGCTCTTGCTTATACCAGTTTCTGTGAAGTTTGCATCTGAGATATACTTTATGCCTGTTATCAGGTCAGTGTAGCTTGAATCTTTCGATATTCCGCAGTCAATACTGATGAAGCCTGAAAAAAGAGATGAGTAGATTCAATCTTAGTTTTCATGGTTTAGGTGAGAATTAACTGATATTGAAGTGATTGAAAGTAGTAAACCTGATTGATCTTGTGCGTAAACTAGAATTGCAAAAGCTAAAGCAACAGATATTCCAAAAACGAAATGCTTTGACTTCTCCATCAGTATCACCCTTCAACCACGTATTGTCAAGGAAACTAGACATATTTGCCTTCATATACTAGTGGACTGCACTCAAATTTGCATTGTGGAGCAACCTCTCGACCTATCTCTCTCTCTCCTCCTCTCAACCCCTCTCTCTCTCTCTCTCTAAAGCTCTCTCTCTCACTCCATATATATATATATATGTGTGTATCTCTCTGTGCAAGATTAACCCCCCTACAAAAGAAAAATAAATAAAGGGTAAACTCAAGCCAAGTTGAATTTGATTTATGTTATTTATGAGATGATATTCTTCTATCCAGCCTGGCAGAGTTGACTTGATTTTTTTCTATGAAAGAGAGAGTTGCCATCCAACCAAATGCATGACTTTCCTTATTACAAAGTTCAAGAGCATTCCCATTCCTCTAAATCACCAAACACTTGAAACTCCAAATCATCTTAAACCTCTTTAATTCATCTCAATCAAATGTTAAATACAAATTGAACTACTCTCATGACGTCTTTCGTTAACTAACATGATAATGTTCTCTCATTTTGGCGCATGCCGTATAGGAAAGATGTGCATTTTGAGTCACAATCTTACTTAGTTTGTGGAGGCAAGACAAGAATAAATAAACATATATATATCTTTGTGAATGCACGAACCCAGCACTCCCTATACAAAGAAAACTAAATTGAATCAGTAAGAAAGTCATTGACTCCATAGCTTTACATGTTGACAAAAGAAAGATCTGCTCAGCTCGTTTTCATAATAATTTGTGCTTTAACTCGTTTTTTAATCCAATTTCTTAATGATTTTAAGAATTTCTTTTATAGAGACTGTCAATTTGTGAAGGTGGATTCCTCTTAAGCAAATACCTTCTGGTGATTGATCAATCAAAGAGAGATTCAATAATTAAAATATAGTTATTTTTTCTATTTTCTCGGGACTTATAGTTAAGCAACAAATATATTACAAAATATCACACATTGATCAATCAAAGAGAGATTCAATAATTAAAAGATAGATCGATTCTTTGAGAGACTGCGGATCGAGTCATCTTTTCTATATCATAAAGGATTATGTGACGCCCGGATCCCCGAGGGTTAAACATACGTGTAATTTCACAATTTTGAAATCTCCAATTCGAAACAAACCCTAATTTTGAGAAAATTCCCAAATTGAAAATTCGTAATTGACCATGATGGGAAAAACCCTGACCTTAAATAACGGAAGCATTAAACTTATCCATGATCGAAATCTTGATCATAAAATAATGGAAGCGATAAAGTGTCTTAAATGCATAATTAATAAAACCTCGAAAAACTGAACTAAATTCTGAAATAACGTCAAAACTTGAAATCCATAAACCATGAAACTTTCACTCATCATAATTCGTAGAAAATCATATCGTAAAATAAACTACTTGAATAACCAAGTTTAAAAGAAAACATTTTCCTAAGTTTTTAATCAAATCATAAACTGAAAACATGAATTCATCTGATCTAACTGGTTATGGCAGTCTCTCACTCATGCTGCTCGCCATCAGCACCTGCATCATAATTAACTGTGGGGGAATGAGTATTTTAAAAATACTCAGTAAGCAAACTCACATAATAACATGCATCCACATGTCATAAATGCAATCATGACATAACATAACTAAACTTGACGTATAATATAAATGAAATGAAGTAACGTACTTGATCATGACATAATATAACTGAACTTGACATATAACATAAATGAAATAAAGTAACGTACTTAATCATGACATGACTTAACATAGCACGCAGATAACATGTGTCTCAAACAGAATCATTTAACAATCTTAATCATATATTAGCTTGTCATATCCTCTAGTTAACAAGCTAATCAGAACTGATCACACGTTAACTGAAACACATCATGACGAATTGGGCGACGAAACATATGGCGCACATCGAGCGACGAAACATATGACACTCATTGGGCGACAAAACAGATGCCACTCATAGGTGACGAAAAACGTGAACAGATGGCACCTCATGAGTGAGAAAATATTTACAGATGACACCCAATGAATGACCAAAACATGAACATATGACATCCTATGTGTGACGAAAGCATGAACATATGACACTCATTCATTTAACAGAACATAATGTGAACAGTCCTGATTTCTTGTTAATTAAAGATCATGCTTGAGGTCGTATTTTGCTTAATTATGACTTGAATGAATTAACCTCATAATATGCAGAATCCAACGTATGACAAAAATTAATCATATAATGCATACTGATACATATAACAGAATCAAACATGATAACATACTACGCAAAATCAGTCATACTCAGACATTTATCTCATGATAATCACATTAATAAATGAACAGAAATCAATTACCAAAGTGTTAACCAAATATAATAATTATCGAAAAAATGGTTAAACAGTTAACAAATACATGATACAATTATAACATCAGAGTCACGTCGTTATATAAGTCTATGTACCCAAACATATTTATGAAAGTAACATGCTTATAGACAATTAAAGCTAATGAGATAACACATGTAAATTCACTTACACAAGCATATACATTTATCACACATGTGTCACATTACGATATAATTTCACTTACACAAAACATATACATTTATAACAACGGAAGTCACATCATCATGTAAGCCCACTTACCTCAAGCGGAAGAATGAATTGAACAATTAATGACCTGGAATCCCAAAAAATATAATCACAATCACTAAATTGTTTTGAAATAAAATAATATAAACACGTTTTTAATATCATAAAATAGAAAATATGATTTAATTAAAACAGTGCAAAACGGTCAGAACAAGGTCGGAAAATAATATATCAGGTCCAGAGTCAAAAGATAAAGCTTCGGGTCAAAAGGTTCAGACCGGGCTGGTTCGGACCAGTCTGGTTCGATTTAATCTGATGGACCGGTTCAGAGTTATCTGAGTAAGCTGAACCGGTTCAGAACAGAGCAACTGGGTGCAAGACCCAGTTGCAGAATAGAAAGCGCGACAAACAGGGAGGGGAAGAGAGAGAGAGAACGAGAAGGAGAGACAAACAAAGAGGGGAAGAGAAACAGTGAGGGAAACTGAGAGGGGAAGAGAGAGAGGGATGAAGAGAGAAGCAGAGATAGAGAGAAGCAGAGAGAGACAGAGATAGAGAGAGAAAAACAGAGGACGAGAGAAAGGGAAACAGAGGGAAGGGGAAAATGAGCCTCGGTGATAAACCACCGGTGATGGCAGGAGCAAAGGGAGAGAGAGAGAGAAAACGAGAGAGAGAGAGAGAGAGAAAGAGAGAGAGAGAGAGAGAACAAGAAGGAGAAAGAAACAGAGAGGGGAAAGAAAAGAAAAACAGTGAGGGAATGAAGAAAGAGCAAGGGGATAGCTGAGAGAGAGAAATAGAGGGGGGGATGGAGAGCAACAGAGGGTTACAAAGAAGCAGTAGAAAAGAGAAGAGAAAAACAGAGAGGGGAAGAAACAGAGAGAGGAAGACGAAGCAAGGACGAGAGAGAGAGAGACAAAAACAGAGAGAGAAAGAGATTAAAGAAAGAAAGAGAAGATTACTCAGATTCAATTAGAGAGAGACCAACGAATGAGAAGAGTTGCTGGCTGCAGGTGGCTGCGTGGGGAAGGAGAGGGCTACGAGAGAAGAAATTGATGTTTTGGAATATATATATATNACTAAACCATATATAATTAAAATTATTTTACCAAAATTACAAATAATCACTTTTTAAAATTAAATTTTAAATTTATTTTATCTTTTAAATCAATTTTATAAAAATACGTATTTGTGTCGGGATATTACAGTTATAAAAATAGAGGTTAGAGTAAAATAAAAGTCTGGTAGATGCTACAATTGCCCTGGAGGGGACATTTCTATTCGGACAACTTTAAATACTGGAGGACAAATCTAATGGTTGACTATCAATTTGGGATTCGTTTTGAAAACAAAAAATATTGAGTGGTTTATCTAGACTCCAAATTTGAGTCTTAAAAAAAGACTAAAATTTGAGTCTCACACAGAAACCAAATGCCCTGCGTGGGGTGGGTCCCGTCATTGAAAATATATATTAGCTTGGAGTGGGTCCGTCTTACTATACCTCTTTCTCTAATGAATGGTTACACCATTTGATATATTTTCATAATAATTTTGACAATCAATTCTTGATTTGTATATTTAGTTTTTGGAAACTTATAAAGTTTTTATGTTGAGTCTCGATCAATTAACCTACAGAACACTTAAAAATGTATTTGATTCAATCCAGTATCGTAGACCTTGTCCCTTTAAATTTAGAAAATTACCAAATTATTTATTATTTATCCTCTTTAAGTTTGTAAAATTACCAAGCAATATACTATTTGTCTTCTTTAAATTTTTAAAATTATCAAATTGTATAAAGATTTTTTATTTATTATTATGGCATGAGATTTAAAAAAAAATTGTCCCCATTCTATAAACCCCCCTTGCTCACAGGTTTCATGTCTCCTTCTCTTTTTCTCGGTTCCCCAGAAAAGCTAATTTTTCAACTTAATTCTTCTTTAAAGAGTTATAATTTCGGCATCGTGATGATCATATCCTTTCAATTCCCATTGTCATTTAGTCCGCGTTTTCCTATTTCATGTTTTAATTTATATAGTTTGACACTTCATTTAATGTTTTCAAGCATAAAGAAGTGTTTCTATGAAAGGGCCCCCCCTTCACTTACAGGTTGCTATCAAAAACTGCGTTCTATGTGCTATCAAAGCATTCCTTTCAGTCAAGGTCTAATAACACGTAGCTAATGAAAGGGAATACCTTAAAACAGCACTGACTATAAGCAAGTTCATTCCGTATACTCCACTCGCCTGTGTGGTAATTCTGATTGACAATCCATGGATATTCATCCAAACCCTATATGAATACACATAATTTAAGTAACAAAAGTGAAACCAATTTTCAAAATCCGTCTCTGGAGACTGGAGAGATTACGAGGTTTGTCTGATGCAGTTTCCTTGAAGGTGTCCCAAGCTAACTTTGTTTCTGTTGCTTGCGTGCGTAATCATCAATGATTAAATTAGCATGAACATGATAAATCTATGGATCCAATAGAGGATGTGTACCTAAATATTGGGTTATAACTATAGAGACAATTACTCATAAATCTATCTATTTCCCAGATACCACCATGTTTTTATAAGCGAATAGTTAAAAATGAACTGATTTTTCTCCGAGACTTGTAAAATTTTACTTTCTAATCAAGAATATATGACGCACCGTAGTTTCTATCGATTATCATCGCTCTTTGTTCAAACTTTGCAAGTATTAGAAAGATAATCACATCCTTCATACACTTCTAATCCTGGATCATCCAGCTGGTCTTCTCTAAAGCAAGCACACCGCTTGCTCATCTTCCCAGTCAAGGCAATTTCTAGAGGCCTCTGAACCAACCGTGGGAAGCCAACATCACACCAAACCTAACCAAAATAATAAGAGATAAGGTGCGGAGATCATAATGAGTGGAAGCTAAATCAATGTGCAGCACAAGTTAATTGTCATTGTGTGTAATCGTGCATACTTTCCCTGATGTAGAAAATGAATTCGCATATATATTGATAGGTGAGCCTAATGATTAGCTTGTTGTTTGATGGCAGAATTTGATGTTTCATTAGAAAATCAGATACCTTCCCACCCTCTTCCTGACTCCATCTTGAATTGCAATTAGGTTGTTTTGCTTCTTCTTTCTTCTGCTTCTCTAAAAGCTGTGCACCTCTGGCTGCCTTTGCTTCAACTCCTTTCAAACTTTTTGTGGGGTTTCCTTGGCTGTCGTAATAACGACCCACCAGCTTACCTACAAATCTGCCGATCAGGGGTTCAAATCAAGTAAAAACCAAGCATTATGCTTATAATAATGGAAACCACTTTTTTTCTAGCAACCCATCACTAAAACAATGCCTTCGTATCTTAAGTACATGCATTTCCAACTCAAAAAAGTTTGCCGTGACGATTAAACATGCTAATGGAATAAAAGATTTCCATCTCAGACGACAAATTGCAATAAAATGTCATACAGCAAATTCTTAGAGAGACCCACCAAACCGAGGATGAAAGTACTGATGATGATTGAAATTGAAACATCACAAGCTTTACGAAAATAACCACAAAAACTCCTGGCGTTTCTATCAGGACACAAAAAAACTAAAAGTCTTTCTATCCTGTTATAATTTTACTAACCGAAACTATATTTAATTGGTTAACTATTTGTTTTTTTCTCAGTAAATGTTCAACTATCGTATGAATATACCACTAGATATTCCCTCAATATCCTGACATGGCGATATCCATACATCACTGGTTCTCATATATGCCTAATAAACATTAGCTACCTATATATTTGGGTTTAATCAAAACTTAATATAACAAAAAATAGAAAAACTCATCTAAACCCACCCGGTCTATGATGTTGTGTAGATTGCACATGAGGGAAGGTGCCAGCATGGTCATTGAAACACACTATTTGGCTAATTCCATAATAGAATTTTTTATGTCTGAAGATTTTTAGCTAAAACATTTAGAGAGATTCCACTTTCCATGAAGAGTACAAGTGGAAACACCAAGCGTATTTGTTGATCCGAAGATTTTAAGGTAATATTATATTTCCAACACTCGCTTCCAACTCTACAAGTCTATAAACCCAGTAAAGCATTTAAAATAAGTCTCATAGTTTGTGGAAAATTTTATAACTTACGTGTAGCTTCTATAGTAGAAATCCCGCCATTCAACAATACTCTTAACCTACAAAAATTGAATCATATGACATTAAGCTTGTATACAGAGCATTTGGTTGGAATATGCGTCAACTGGAGCAGATAAATATTATGCTTAAAATAGTTTTAAGTGAACCAAAAAATGTATGTAAAATGGAATTGTGGGAGCACCAAAGATAATAAAATATTATGATACTTATCAACAATGACTAGGCAATTTCACTGCTAACCACATAAGGAAGAAGGCACTCCTCCCTTTATGTGGAGGAGTATACAGAGGGATAATTACCTCATTACTTGACAAACCACGCAAGGAATCAGTGAGTCCTTCTCCTACAATATGGAAACAAGGAAAAGGCTATTACGTTCAACCAGTTATATTTTAAAAAATATAACTAACACAGTTCATCATTCTTGTTACAAGAGATGCACAAGCATACTCAGAATATTGTTCCATTGACAGGTTATTTTGAGACCTATCATCACCATGATTTCCAAATTAAGGCATTATCAGTTGTAATCATTTTAGCATGAAACTACACCACAAGCACAAAGGGGTTTATTCCACAAAATAACAGAGTTTTCAAAGAAGACCATCATCTTTTTAGCTGTAATCATTTTAATGTGCTGCATTAAATGTTTGCCTCCATCAAGAGAGAGGGGTAACAAATTCAGCAAATAATCTTATAGTAGAAAAATTGTAAAGAACTGTTACTTCACCTTTCAAATTCAAACGTTAATTTGAATAACTTATATATCCACCTCATGCGCATCGCATGATTAATCCAAAAGTTTCTTTATTACTTTAGTTTAAATCCCCACGAAGTGTATATATTAGCCACCAGATATAGGAAAAGCGTCACACACACGCACACATATATTTTATAAGAAACATAGATTTTCATTTATTTATTCAAAAAACTTGCAAAAGATGACGAGGAATTCTCACTACTTCCTCATACACACTAAACATATAATGAATTTAATTTTCCCAATAGAACAAAAACCTTATTGGAGCAAGGAAATAACAAGTCAACTAGTTAAGCATGAAATTACCATAATAAATCACGATTTAACAAGAAAATAGATTTAACTTGTCACCGGGTATACCTGTGAAGTTTCCAGAAACAAATGCCCGAGAAGCATCTCTGGTTCAGCAGCAATCCCAAGAGAAAAAGTTGTTACTCGTATATTACATAATAGAAAGGATATATTGCAATCTATGTGAGAGGAAAATCGACTATTTCTAGCTGATCAAACTTCAAAGTATAGTGAAGAAATATGCAAATAGAAGAGTTGAACGGTAGAAGAAGAAGAATGTAAAGAAACTGTAGATACATCTGGATATAGTTCAGAATCACAAAGAATACATAAAATGTTAGTCCAGAGGAAACATAATATTAATCCAAGATTGACTCTAGTCTTTCACACTCATAACGAATCAGATGGGATGCACTGATAAAAAGCAAAGAAGCGTTAGATACTACGTGCCAAAAAATTCCCTCCTTCTTCATCACAAGAAGTTGCAAAGCAGTGTGACTTCATTTAAGCCAAGCCATTATATCACATCTATGCCATTGAACTCAAGGGCAACTTAAAACTTAAAAGAAAACAACTTAAAGAATTCCAAGATAATACAAAGCAGTCCAATAAACACAACTACAGGCCAAGTCTCTAAGAACAAACCTTCCTGCAAAGTGATTATAACCCCCTCCCAGACCATAGTGAGATTTTCCTTTTGTGACATCAAAGACAGACCTGATAGACGATACATAAATTACCAAAACTTCAATTACCAACTGATTACTGTGGATGAGGTAATACAGTAATGTTGTGCCCAACTGGCAAAGATACTAGCTTCTCATATGTTTTCTTACATGCACACAACAATCATCTAGTTGTGTGAAAAAAAACAATCTGAAGATGTGGAACAGATCTCTGAAATTTGAAAAGAGAGAAGAGGAGTACCCTAGAATTCCTAAAAAGATTGGCAATCGTTCATCAGTTCCATTGTACAAGGCCAGTTCGTCAGCTATGAACAATCTCTAGCAAACAAGAGCAAGATTTGTAAGTTCATAACCAAATGCATCAATCATCTATATTTAGATTCATGCATCAGAGAAATTGAAATACTTTTATGATGTATATCTACTAAAATATTTAGCATATAAAACACCCAGTTCTCAGTTCGGCTCACACGGTATTATATTGAAAAGTTACCAAATAGCACCTGTTTAGTTGCAAGTGTAAGATCTAGACCATGATCACGATATTCTTCATTTTAAGAGAACTTAGTTTTACAATACTTTACATTTCTTAGGAGAAAAAACATGCCACTAATTTGATTCCGTTTAAGTCTCGAATGCTTTCATTTTCATTTGATGATATAGCACACATCCATATTCCCTCATGGATAACTGAAGGGAAAGTCAAGAAAATTTCTTGATGATAGAGATAAAGTAACCCATCATAACTTCTCAAATACCATAACGGCATGACACAAGCCCTATCAAGATATTATCTGTTTATATTAGAAAAAAAATTAACTTCAAGCTTTTCCGAGTAAGAAACAAAAATTCAGGACATAAAACACTTTCATGTTTTGTCCAAAAATTTCTTCAAAATTAAAAAAGTTCTCCATAAATGGAAGAGTTCGACAAGAGCATTTACGATCAATAAACTTTCATGAAGGGAAAAGAAAAGGAAACTCAATGGAGAAAATTTCCATATAGAAGATGACCAGAAAATTTTATAAACAGAATAAAACATCAACAAGAGCCAACAGGTGAGTGTTTCCCACGGAATTTCAATGGAAACAGAATAGAGAGTAAAATATTGAAGCAGGAGCTGTTTTAAGAGACTATCAGTACAAGCTCTTACCTGTTGGGAGAAGTAGCGAAGATAGGAGGAGGAGGAGGATAAAGGGTACTGAGATTTGAGGGAAAAACCAAGGAGAAGAGCAACAAACGCTACTAAAAGCGCGAAGATCGTCCTCCCAATGATCTTCGTCTTCCCCGCCATTCCTAAGTAACTAAATAAACACTGATTACTGTCTGTCGCTCACTGAGTCGGGTACCCAATGGGTCGCCCGTAGAGATCTTAGATGACTGGAATCTGAAGAAAATCAGTTTTTTTTTGTTTTTTTGATGCAATTGAAAATTAATGAGAATATTTTTCGTTACATAATTAAATACTCATTTGCCCCTCTCTCTCTTTCTCTCCCTTTCTTTTTAGACATACGAATGAAAGTACATTATGAATGACAGTCATTGTTGAAACAGAGGATGTTGTGTGATTGAGTGTGAAGCAAGTTTTGGAAAGGAATAGAGATTGTTGGGGAAAGGAAAGTCCATTTCTTTCCATCGTTGATTCGATCCAACCTAACAACAAGAATTTTCATTGCTGTTTTGAGTCATGGGTCTGGATATTAAATGGGTTAAAATATAAAATATATTTTTATATTTTGATGGGATTGTAAATTATATCTTTATATTTTTTTCATATTTTTATGTTCTATATTTTGACTAAACTGTAAAATATATTCATATGTGATTTTTTTATTAAATTTAACAGAAAAATTAACTCCATCCATTTCTCTCTATTTTCATCAATTTCCCTTCATTTTTCAGATCTAATTTTTTTTCTTTCCTCTAATAATTTTTTTGTTTTATTCTTAAAAAAAATCAGCTTCTTTTATTCTTAAAAAAAATCAGCTTCTTTTATTCTTAAAAAAAATCAGCTTCATTCATATTGTAATGAAATTTGCTTCATTCTTAAAAAAATTTGCTCCATTCTATAAAAAATCTGCTACTCAAAAAATGGTTCATCCTAAAAAAAATCTGCTACTAACAAATTTTTCATTATTAAATTTCAATAAACTAAGTTATATTTTTTATTTTTTTCAATCATATGAGTAATACGTTTGTAATTTATTTTTAATAGGCAATCATTGAGACTTTAGTAAAAAATTATAGAATGAAAAAAGGTTTGAACTACATTTGTCATGTAGCAATCTTCACTATCTATCATGAATTTTTTAGAGAGTCAAGTTCTGTCAAATCTTATACAAAATGTTATTAAAAAATGAAGAGTCTTTTTACATAATTTGAAAAGAAAAATAATTTTTGGAGAGACGATAGAGAAATTATAAATTTATAGCAAAAATGAATTAAAAATACAATAACTCTCTCACAAAATTCTCTAGAATTGCAACGATCTAAAATAGAAGTAACTTGTAAGTAGAACTACCCACCAAAAAATCTCAAAGTTATAGGAATTATATTATTAATCATATGAATGAAGTATATTTTTTAAGAATAAAGCAAAAAAAATTATTACACTATGAATGAAGCCCATTTTTTAAGAATAAAGAAGATTTTTGTAAGAATAAAGCAAAAAACTCATTAAAGGAAAGCAAAAAAATCAGATATAGAAAATGTGTTGAAAGTGAAAATGAGGGCTTAAAATGAGGGAAATAATGGAGGAAATTGAGAGAAATTGATGGAATTAATTTTTCTGTTACATTTAACCAAAAAACGCACGGAGGGGTATACAGTTTAATCAAAGTGCGAGAATATAAAAATATGAAAAAAAGTGTAGGTGTATAATTTAAAATTTCATCAAAATGCAGGAATGTATTTTATATTTTAACCTATTAAAAGTAAAAGGAGTATTGCATCAGATTTAAAAGATAATAAAAAATTGATAAAAATATCAAAAAAATGTTGTCTGATATAAATTAATTAGTAACTCCTCTCTAATCAGCGTTTGCTTTATGTAGAATTTCAAAAATTTGAACATTTTTGTAATAAAAAAAAAAATTAATCATCATCTACTAAACTTCAATCTTAAAATTTGTCTTTTATATCATCAATTTTGCTTCGAGAAGAGTATATAGAGAGCCCAGCCCATATAATATTTGTGAAAGTTCTTCAATGTCGGGATTGTTTTCTTGATATTGATGGCATGGTGTTCATGTTGAACATGGTGAATAAATGTGCGCAGATAATTAATTAATGTGTTTAACGGTTCAATAAATATGTTTAAAGTGTTCAAAAAAATGTGTTTGATGTTCACACAAAAAACATTTAATATTATGTTAGATTAATTACCACTGATATCAAAGAGTGATTTAGTATTTAGATATTACAACAATATGTTTTTTGTTACTACATAATTTGGAAACATAAGAAAAAAACAATAAATATTTAAGTTGTGGTTTCATCGAGCGTTGCAATGTAATTTTCGATATAATGTGTGAGCGAGAGAGGAGTGTTTTTTTATAACAAAACCAGAAAGAATTAATATTAAGCAAGAGTAACAAAAGCTAGGGAGGCCTTAACATATCCCTTACAATAACTTTGAACTTATTTCAGCTAGAATCAAGCTAAAAATAAAAGCATAGAAAGGGAAATTCCTAGACAAAATTTTGTCCAAAACTATGTAGTCAGAGCTCCGATTACTTGAAACTAGTAAGGTAATATCACTAGAATCTTTGAATGATCAAAAATTAAATTATTTAATTTCTTTATTTGATGAGATGGATGTTGAGTTGGATAAATTATACACGTTTTGACAAATCATATGGAGGAGTATAAGAAGTTTCCCCTAAACCACTTCTTTTATTTGGAAGAAAGAGATTAGTAAGTCTATGTGAACTTACCATTCACCAAATATTCGCAAATCGACCTATGAAAAGAACAAGTAAGATTTATGTAAAAATTGTCACTATAACATTACTTGGAAATATCAATTTATATTACTGTATTTCATATTTATATTTCAATAAACATTATCAAACTCTTGTAATATACCAAAAAACTATAACCAAATAAATAACTACAATTATTCTAGGTCATAGCTACAACTCCCAATGAGGTGTTGAAATATTGTTTCACATCGTCTAGATTTGCTTATTATGTGCTAGTTATAAGACTTTAGTACTCATCTCCTTAACACATAAGTTTCAATGAGTGATCGGACTAGGTTTTTCAACTTGGTATCAGAACTTAGTTGAACCTTTTTTATACCGTTTTAGTTCTGTTCTTTGTTCGCTTAATTCAAATTGTTTGATATGCTACTTAGTTCAGTTATCATATTGTGATCTAGAAAGATGTGTTAGAATGTTGTCTCACATCGCCTAGATTTACTCATTATGTGTTAATTATAAGATTTTAATACCCCTCCTCTTAACACTTAAGTTTTAAGAAGTGATCGAACTGAACTTTTCAACTCGAGGTCTCAAGTTACCCCTATCAACTTGTACTCAAAAAGAAGGGGGAACTTGAACACTTAAAATAAACATTTTTGTTGAAGAAGTGTCGACTATCAGTATCAAGTAGCTACTTGAAGCGTCTAACTAGATACTTGAATACTCCACGTAATAAGTTGATACATTCCAAGTAACTTGTACACCTAAAAGTATAGAAAGATAATAATGTCTTGTTCACAAACAATTAGGCCAAATTTCCAAAAGCACTTTCAAAGTTGAGAATTTACCCAAAGAACCAAAGAAAAGAAGCTAGCATAAGCTATAAGCAGACACTGAACATAAGATTATATTAGAATGATACAAATATTGTAATCTACTAATTAATATGTGGCTTTAAGAGGCACACTTGGAAAATAGAGCCCCCACTCAACCAAAAAATAAGCACAAACAAATAAAGATGGAACGAATTACAACCAACCGAAGAATATTTTTAGCAGAACAGTGAGCAAGCACCTTAAAATTTTCATATGAAAAACTAAAGCTCATGTGGTTTTAAAGCTTATGGTCAGCAGTTCAGCACTTCTAATATTATTATCAAAATTTTCATACCATCAGTCATGTAGCTTCCTCAATTACGTGCTCTGAATGTTAGTTTCTCACTGTCGGGAAATCTCTGCTAATTCCACATTCAGACTTTCCACTAATTGTTCTCGCTGTTGTTGCTGGTGGTGCAGTTGGTGAAGATCTGATTGCAGCTGCTGTTCTTGTTCGTGACTGTGGTGCTGATCATGCTGATGTTGTTGTTGTACTTGCCACTCAGGTTGTTGTACTTGCCACTCACGTTGTTGCACTTGCTGCTGGTGATCCGGCCTCATTCTGCTGATCCTTTGAATGGTGGAATGAAGTTGCCTACTCATTCTCCATTTAAGATACTCCACGAGAAGGGAGTTTATGCTGATCGCAATCCCAAAGCCACTAAATGCAGAAAGAAGAACGGCGAGAATTGGGTTCACGTTTAGCTGTATGAAAGATAACAAAAAGCATTTCATGATGCATTACGAAACAAAAGCAGTAATAATCATATTAAGAAGTGAAGTACAAAATCATGAGGGAGGAGAAAGTGCTTGTAATGAGATGCTTCTACTTACAACTGAATAAAAGATATGTGCAAACAGGATCACAATTGCAAACTGGAAAGAAGCATAGGCCCATATATAACTCCTGCTCACTGCCACCATGGAATATGATAGTCATTAAGAATGACAGTTCAAAATATAATAAACGCTTTGCTTTATCAATTTAAAGTAAACATGAGACAGAGAGAACAAAAGGATTATTTTTCTATTTTTCCAGTCAAGGCTCTCTCTTCAAATTTGTGAGATTATTTTTCTACTGCTTCTTGTCTAAGCAATGATTCTACATGTTTAAAAAGTGTCACACCTTCAAGTGTTCCGATTGTAGCTTTACATTGGTACTCTGAAGACTCGGACATATTCTGCCAGTGAAGCTAACCATGTCCTAAAGAATGTAATTATGCTACAGTAACGGAGAGATTTATCATAGGTTCAAAAAAATGGGATAGTTATCACCATATTCGATGTTAGGAGGCTAATTCAAGAATATATTGGTGTTAAATTTCTCAGTTTCTTATTCAACTCCTAAGATAATATATATCTTTTCGTGCTTCTTTCTGGGTTCAAAGTCTAAAGTGTTCAAGGATTTTACCTTTATTTTTTATATTGAATAGTTTGGTGGACTTGTAATTGCAATAGTGTTGTTTCCTTTTACAGTTTCCAATACAAAATACCTAAGATAACTAATTTTATATTATGTGATAACGTAAACAGGAAAAATAGTAATGCTAGCTCAACATTTAGATATATAATTGTCATTTTGGAAGTAAACAGTCCATTTCTGCATTCCATGCCAATTACAATCAGAGACGCCTTCGCTTGATAGTTTGAAGTAGCACCCATACCAGACCGAAAAATACAATTAACTAGAGCTCCTAAGAACCTAAACTCTCCACCTCATTCTCGACTCAAAATCAATTTGAGTCTTCTACCAACTAATTTTTTCAAAAAAAGATGAATCCTCAATGAGTGGCAAATTGTTCTCCCACATAAACACTAAAGATTGGAATATGGACCTTCATTGCCAAAATAATTGACTAAAAATTAGCCATGGACGAAGTGCAAGAACTCATAAAAAGGTAAGCCCCTTCCCATACAAGCCACTGTAGTCTAACTATTCATCAAATCTCTGCATTACAAATAGAATATCCTAAATTGAGAAAACTGTCATTTGTGATTTACTAATTTAACCAATAATTTGCCCTTCAGATGTCTTATAAATAATAACTATTAATGTCCTTAATAGATCTAAAACCAACTACTGCCTCTTTTTCATAACAGAGTCAAGATCCAGCTTTTATCAAGTATGGAAGCTCCTTTCTAGTCCACACAAAACAGAAAAATTCAAGTTTTATGTGATAAAAGAATACATAATTTCAAAAAAAAAATGTGATCTAATGTGATAAGTGAATGTGAAAGAAAGAAAAATGCAACTAACCCATTGTGGAAGCAATCATTGATGAAAGGAAACCCAAGACACATGCGAAAGGTAAGGAAATGGCAAGTGCTCGAGGACCCATGTCAGATACCTGTTCAATCATGACAGTAATAATTAAGTTGATTTTTTTTTATGAGGAATAATATATTGGATTACAGTGAAGGTAGGCCAGGCTTGAAGAAGGAATACCAGCAACTAACATGTATGTAATAAGCATTAATCATGTGGATGCTCAGCATCGCAACCTCTCTAGTCATAATCATATTGCCAAAACATGTTCAAATGTTTCATCTTAGCTTCCGAACGAAATAGCATGCATATCATTGTTCACTTACTACTTACAACACTGAAATCTTTCGTTAGGAACCGCTCTTTCAACTTATTTCCTTGAGAAAAAATACTAGAAAGAAAATAACCATTTAGTGCCCCCATCCCTCGCAAAGAAGATAACTCAAAAGCTACAGCCAAAAGCATCCAAGTTCTTAGGACCAAAGAACTCTCTCTCAAAGTTAAGGCACATATAGTTTTTATGTTTGGGAAACCGTGCAATACTCATGGCTAAATGAAATTGAGGCTCTTGACAAAATTTAGCTAAACTACCATAGAACTTTATCACCTTTGTTTCTACTTGACAAGTTGAAGCGAAACTTTGTTGAAATTGTTTTTTTTTTTTTTTGCCTTCAATTGAGAGGACATCTTGCTCTCTTTTATTTCTTTGTGATCTCTTATCAATAAAGTCTTCTCAATTCTTATCAAAACAAAATATTATGACCTAAAAACCAATCAAATGGATATGATAAGAATGCCACATATCACGCCAAATGCGTGGAATAAAAAAATCACTCATCACTCGCCTATTGTCCCTTCTGAGAAGGCCCAAGGTCATAATCCCAGTGGAGCAAGTGGTCCAGAGATTGACTTTTTGCCTCGTTTCACAACACTAAGTATAATAAGATAATATTCATGGACACTATTTTTTTTCGTCGGTTACACGGAAACTAATTGTGATCGTAGCATGAGCCATGTTCAAAGATACATGACTAACGACTAAAATATTTATAAATGAATAAATGAAAGGAAGTTACATACCAAAAGTTGTTCTAGAAAGCAGAAATACGCAAGCATGCTCACCATCACAAGAACTGATACATCCTGCCAAACCCTATGAAAGTGCAAAACATGCAAGATATATCAACTAACTCGTAACTCCAAAATCAATCCAAGTAAAAGGCGTAAAGTAAAGTTTGTAGTCAACAGGAATCTCAAAATTTAGAGGGAACAACAATATCAAGGTAGTTCAGTGCTGCCACCATGTTTTAAATTTAACATGAATTTTCTCTGATATCTACAGTTTTAGGCATAGAAATGAGATCAAGCTTTAGCTCCTGAATGGATCTGTCCCGTTTGGTAAAGTTCCCACCGCTTATTTGGAGAGGTTTAGTTCAGGAAAGGGAAGAACCGACCAAGATCTGTTCGGGACAACCTTCGCCCATCCCCCCCCCCCCTCCGGTCTATCTCTTGTGAAAGAGGAAAATGTATTCAACCCAGAAAAAGATTTAAAGTCGGAATACATTAGGTAAAAAAGAAAGCAAGATTCTGGGCTACAACACTTTTTGGATGGAACGCAATAAGAGGTCACTGATAATGTTTTTTGAGGATGTTTTCTGGGCTACATTTTTTACTTTCTCATAGTGTCTTTGCCCAAACACTTTAGTGAGATCCCTTGGTTTTTTAATGTATCCGATTGAATCCTGCCCAAAAAAACTCTCTTCATTTTTCACTGTAGTTGGATTGTTTATCCTCAAAATCTTTTGTCATTATTTTCCCTCTTATATATGTTTTTCATGTTTCCATTATATAACGGAACTCCTAAATGTAGCCTTAATCCCCAATATTCCTTTTAATGTGATCAAATCCCCAATTCTCACTGTCAACTTTTCATGAGTCATGACTCACAACCTCGAAACCTCCACAGTCACGAATTTATCTTTATTCAATTACTGCCCAAAGTCTAGACCCTTTTGCTGCTACATTACCTTCTAAACTATGATACTGCAGTCCCATAAGCTTTGACTTCAATGCAAACCTATAAACCACAGTCTGACACCACCGGCCTGTGATTTTCTGAATTAAACCCTCTTTTCCCAAGATACCATGATCAAGTGCAAAAGCAAATGCCATCCTTATGTCAAAGTAAAAGAAAATGGTTGCATCAAAGCAATGGGAAATTGAACTTGCCTGTAGTGGATGACTTCTCTCTGCTGAGATGTAATTGGTGGCCTCCTAATAACATTTTGAGGATTATGTATCTTTAACAATGTGACAGGTAAGTTTTGAACATCCTGCTTGCAGATATCACATGTCTTGTTACCTTTGATGCTAAACCACTTAACTGCACAGTCTTTATGAGCAAGTGCCAGCTCTCCTTTGCAGCTGCACTCCATTTTAAGAGTATCACCGCCTTCCGCCAGCTCAATAAAACAGATCCTGCAAACTGCTTCTTCTTCAGGAATATCTTCACCCGCTTCTTCACCTCCTGAGGGAAAACGATTAGAGAGAAAGTAGCCATATAACATATTAACTCAGAAAGTTTTTATTCTTTTCTGTAAAAATAATCGAAGGACATAGAAGTAGAAACCATTTTCTCGATCTTGATAAACACTCATAGGATCAAAACAGAGATGGTGAACATGCCGGAAAGATTAAAGTCTTTTTCTATTCTTGATCTACCCAAGCAATTACCTATATAACGCTTATCATAAAGCCATACAAATGAGTACTTTAGTAAGGTTCTTAATCTTTTTGGTTTCCAATTTGGAAGGCTATTGCAAATTGAACAGTCTCATCAGCTTTCACACATTCTAGAGGACATAACGTCCCCTTTCCTGAATAAAATTTTCTTTCTTATAAAAAAGAAGCCTTTTAAAATACCAGCATAAAAATTAAAATTGTTAGAAACTGACATGTAATAAGCAGAAGAGACTTTTTCTCTAGCTACTGATAGACTCAAACCCCAGTTATTGCAGTTGCAAAAGCTATGAGTGCCTTGAACAGCATTTTCCACCATAAAGTCAAGCATGGATTGACAAATCAAGCTCCTCAAAATACTCATCATTTTAAATATTCATCATTTTATTAAAAATTCAATTCACCATTTTAAATATTTCCACCCATAAGATAGATATGAATAGCCTACTGATTTCCCTTTTTGAAGATTCATTTGCTGAGCTACCATCAATTGTTGCACGACTTGAAGTTGCTGAAATTACACGAACAAGACGTCCTGAGTCCAACCGCCTTAATCCTTTGGGTTTAGCATTTATAGGTACTGATAATGAGCGTGTCATATGCTGTTTAACTTCAACTTTCTGAAAGAAAATTAAATTGCCACTTTGAAAAGAGCACATGGAAAAAGTACATATATTTTCGTAAGAGAAGAGCTTATAAACCATGTAATACAGAGCCTTCCTATATCAACTACTGCTTCATATGCAGTATAGTACCTTTTTTGAATTCCGAATTTGAGAAAATGAATGAACAAGGGACACTTACAGGGAGATCCGAACAGTTTTCCACATTAATTGCTTGAATTGCATCAGGGCCTGAACTTGCAACTGGTGTCACAGGTAAAGAATGTGTTGCCTTTGTAAACGAAGGAAAAAGAACCTTATTAAGAGAGAAAGACCTTGAAGTAGAAGGCTTGTCCAAAACATCCTCAGATGGCAGTATTTCTGGCATAATGAGAACTGTCGTTTCCACATCCTGAGACAAATTTTTAACTCTAAAGCTTCTCTGAGGAAGTAAACTTCTCATAGATGATTTGATTCTGGCCGAACTCGGTCTAGGAGGCAGTCCTGCTCCTGCACCTGCTCTAGTAGAACTTGGACTAGAAATTGATAGGCCATCATTACTTGTAGAAGTAGACAAAGTAACTTCCAGAGATCTTGTAGGTATTTGCAAAGAGGAAAGATTTGGCCTTCTGGACTGTTGAACCAAGGATGTCTCTTCACTATTTCCTTTCTGATCAGATGTCTAAGAAAAAATTGAAGCAATTCAAAATATACAACCAAAATATCAAGAGAGACAAGTTTGACTTGAAAAGGTAAATGGATTAAGACATTACCATAAGTACAACTTGCAGCAACATAATAATGGTAGTAAAACCATAAATTTAGATGTTAGTGGCTGCCTTGGATTATGTTCGTCATACGTGGGTAAGGTCTATGACTTAGGGAATAAGGGTGCAAGAGAGGGTTTAAAATTCATCAAGATAGAATATAATTTACCGCTCATTGATGGTGGATATTGTAAAATTCTCGAAGAATGAGATATAACATGAAGTGAAAGAAGAAGCATGAGAAAAGGAATCAAGTAACCTAAAAAATCATTGAGGACTTCAACAATTATCAACTACAAGAATGTAATGGCTTCTTACCATTAGAACAAACAAAAAATTCTGAATTGTACATTCTAAAGTGGCATAAAAAGCATCAACTTAATTTAGAGAATGTGTTTATAGGTAAGAGATGGCATGTTTATGATGTTGTAGACAAACAAAGGGAGAGCAGTCTTCTCTTAACTGAAGTAACGACCAATTCTAAGTTATTGTTAGCAGTTTTCTGAAGATGTGCTACATATAGTTGTTTAACTATCTTTGTCTACCTACAATCAGAATTTAAATTTAGAACTCTACAGTCATCATGGATAACCCATCAGTTATGATGCACGACGCATTAGAATAAATGAAAAATAAGGAGAAACATGACCACCCAAAGTAACAAAAAAAAAAACAAGTTCAATAACTTAATTCATACACTCAATTCAAAATCAAACTGAAAAGCAAATATATTGAATAATTCAGGAGTGAAAGAACGAGGAAAAATAAATCACCTGCGAATTATCAGGAGCATCTGGCAAAACATCTTCACTGTGTTGAAGATGAGCTCCGGAATCCTCCATTAGAAAACAATCAACATAGAAATTGAAATCAGAATAAGTAAGTAATAAGTACTGTACAGCCCTAACAGAAGCGAGTGAGACTCTGGTGCAAGGCGTCACAAAAGCTTGTAGAAGAAGCTGTGCTTGAAATGGAAATGGAATTGGAAAAGAAAAGGTTCAAAAAGAGAATTTGGTAATAATGGAAACAACAGTGAATGTGCTTTTGTGTTGGGGCCTCCGCGGCTTACTGTGAATATATTATTATCTTATTTTAAGTGTCATTGCCCCGCCAACTGATCTTGCTTTGTAAGCTTGCACAGTTGCTCTGTCTCTCTCCCACCTCTACTAATTTAGTAGGACGGTGACTACATATATATATATACACTAATTTAATAAATAATTATATTAACTAATGTCCGTGTTTAGAGATTTATGACATGTTTATTAAATTTTGGATTAAGATTTTGGATTTAGTATTTTTTAAGAATTTGAATTCAGAATTTAGATTTAATATTTATAATATTGTGGTGTCTCTCATACTTTTTTAATCTTATTTTTGTAGACACTAGATTTAGATTATAAATCCAAATTTTAATATTTGTAATCCAAATTCACACAACAAACATGACCTTATTTAATTCATTGAATTGATATAAATAAAATTAGTTTGAAAAAAATGACCATGATTGAATATTTTAGCTTAAATTAGACTTTTCATACATAAGACGCACATGTATATCTTATAAGAAGTTAAAGATTAGTATTATCTATAATATATTAAATGACAGAATCAAGTGAGAAACTTTTTTTTCATTTCTATCCAATTAATACGCAGTTAATTATAACTATACCCCTCGCTTAAATACATATATATTTTCTATTAATTACCTTACATTTTCACTCATTTTATAAAAGAACACAATCAATGAGAAACTTTTCTTAGACACGTATGTTCTCTCAATTTCATTATTAATCCTATATTACCCTTTATATTATTGATATGTGATTTTATGATTGGTCACATTTTTATTTAATTATACGTTTAAAATAGATATTATATATTTGTCAATTCATGATTGCTTAAAAACAATTCAACTAATGTAGCGAACAGTTGTAACGGATGCTATGTTGCAGCTGCTCAAAAAATTTGTTAACTATTTTAAAATCATATGCTAATTCTTTCATTTTGAAGATGTAGAAATTGTTTACTCAGGAAAAAAAATTCCCCTGCACCAACCACTCGTATAGTTATTATGATTGTCGATTCTTCAATTCTTGGAAAAACCTAATTGCCGATTCTTCAATTCTTGGAAAAACCTAATTGCCGATTCTTGAACACTTTTTTTAAAAGTAAAACAAGTACTAACAGTTGCAACAGATGTTGGGTTGCAACTGAAAAAAATCTAATTGTCGGCCTTCTGAATACGTCTTCAACCATCGTGCATCTTCAAAACATGTCTGGCTTTTGGCTCTTGAAGTAGTAACTGGAATCGTAGTGGGTTCTCTTTTCCTGGTTGCTATTCTCACTGTTCTTAAGAGATGGAACGTCAAATCCTCTATTGTAATTCCATGGGTCTAGAAGAAATCATCAAGCGAGAAGGACCATGTGTCGGTGTATGTTGGTACGGTTCTTTTTTCCCTACTTTTATGTAAATGCATTTATACGTTTTGCGATACCTTTTGTGAATAATTTTTTATGAACTTTTATGATCTCAAACAGATTCTGAGTTGTTAAAGGGGGTGACGAGATTGTTGAAATATATTCATAAAATAACGTATAATAACTATTTATTTATATTTAGTTATTTTTCAGATATTTGTATTATTGGTATTTTATGAATAAATTGAAAGGTTAATTTTATATTAAAGCGTGTTTATAAATTACTCAAGTTCTCGAACTATTTTCAACGAAAGAAGAGTAAAGACAGAAGCGTCTCCAAATGAACTCTTCTGAAATAGTTCAGAACGATATTTCCAGTGTCCATCGAATCCGATTATGACTACTAGGTTGAACCGTTGAAAGTCAGTCTTGGGGCATAACAGTGGAGACTCAAATGGTTAACCTAGACATGTTATAAACTTTTTGAATAGACTGGTAACAAATTAGTTTAGAGCCCAAAATCGTTTACCCAACTCTAAATCTAATTGTTACACCTTAAGAGTATTTTCGTAATTACCGTAATCCTGAGGTGAATATGTAACTTGACTTGGTTAGTTGCAATATTTGATATGTCAAATGAGTGGGTTTGAATTTATAGGCAATACCTCGATTGTTGAGATTGTAATTTAATTAAATAGGAGTTGCGTAATTCACAAATATGAAAATTCGTGGTTGGATTGTGAAAGCAATAATATCACATTATGCTTTATTGATGGGTGTGAATAAATTAACTTGGCCAAGTATTCGATGAAATGAGTCATTGAATAAGACTTGTGAATTGTACGAGACAATTCACTCTAATGTCTTTCTTATTCACAGTTAATGAAGGAGTTAAGAAAATAATTACAAGAAGAGTAAGACGGTAATTTTATATTCCGCTCTTACTACTGATATTCACGATGGGTATCATATTAAAATATTTTGTAGACCGTGAAAATAAATAGAGTTTATTTACACCAACAGAAAATGCAGCGCGCATGAATCGATAGTTGATTCAGCATCGAACTTATAGTGGAGTCATATGACGTCAGAATTAAATAGGTCGGGAATTTATGGAGATAAATTTATCGGGTATTTGAATCCTAAATTTTATTCACGTAGGTCCATTCGGTCTCAAAATAGCTCAGAGAACAGAAATAGAAAAACGAACTAAGTTGGACCAAAATGTGTTTTTGTGTCAATGCATATTTTCTACACCTATATGTCATGGGTGATGTCACTTAAGTTAGTTAAGTGTAATTATTGTATTGAATAAATTTATTTATTATTTTCTAATCATTGGATAATTCGTTAAATAAAATAAAATAAATAATTAATTGATAATGATCAATTATATTTATCAATAGGATTGACAAATTTCGATACGATTAAAACTCTAGGAGATCATGTAATTTTCGGCAATAATAG
Organism: Datisca glomerata; assembly: GCA_003255025.1. Lineage (NCBI taxonomy): Eukaryota > Viridiplantae > Streptophyta > Magnoliopsida > Cucurbitales > Datiscaceae > Datisca > Datisca glomerata. The sequence continues at coordinate 299,602 of QANY01008461.1, forward strand.
ATAATTAGATGATTTTTTGAAAATTTTATAATATATGGGTATATTTGTAAATACCAAAAATTACCTTTTGATAAATATCTAATAGCAATTTAATTGCAAAGAGGTAATGAGTATTAGATACAGTTATTTTTATCAACACACGAAAGGAAGAGAAAAATGTTTTCTCCTCTCATTACTGTTGCCGCCGAAATTAATCTCAAGTAGGAAGATATAATTTTTCGTTTTAAATCGTTTTGAGAGCTCACACTCAAATTCCAACGTATAATTCTTTTGAGATATATTTTTTAAATTAACGGGGGGTTGTTGGTGGACTGATTCGCAAACCGTTCGCAAAAGGTCAAGTTCGTCATTTTGATCTTAAAACTTGAAAAACACGAAGAACCCTCAAGCGAGTTCCATCATTTCAAAAATCTCCGATACAGAGTAAAGGTGAAAAATCATTTTCCCTTAATCTATTCGTTTTAATCTCGTATATGCATTATCAAACTAAAATTGATTTTAAATTATTTAATATGATTAAATAAGTTAAATCAAAATTTTTTTATATTCCGTCCATGAACCGTTCGTGGTTCAATTCTAATTTTCTTTAATTTTTAAAACCGATCAATTAGGAAAACTACAAGTTTTGAAAACCCATGGTTTTAGGAAACCTAGGGTCTTTGAAATTCAAACTTTGAAATATGATTTCAAAATCCATTTTAGCCTCTTATTTAATTTTAATTTAATTTGATAAACTTTCCAACACTTGTATAATTGTCATTTATTTAAAAAAAATTAAAAATAAATCAATTTACCAATTGCTTGGTGAATTGTTTATCAAAGTAAAAATATGTTGAATAATTAAAAATTTAAAAAATAAATCCATGTGTGACAACATGGAGACAAAAGAGCAAATTGTTGATGCCATCGAGATTAGTACATAATTAATTTATTATTCTTTTATGGGTTGAAATTAGAAATGAGTCAATGGGAAGGTTAAATTTAAATGTATGATTTAATTTAATCGTGCATCATCATATAACATGTCATATAGATTAGGGATATGTCAATATCAAATTACCACGTAGCTCGTACATACATTATTGTAGATCAATTGATAATGGTTATTATTTAATTACAATGCAAAATTTATAATGGTTATAATTTTAAATTAGGATTTAAAATTAATAAAGAATTTATAAATTTCATCACATTTTTTCAAATTAATAAAAGTTATGTTCTTTGAAAACAACCAAAAATCTATTTTTTTTCAAAAACTAAGTGGGATGGTCGTTTACGTTGAAATGTTCCCAAAATCTCCAACACAAACTTGATCTTGTCACGAGAAAAGGTTAGAACTGCCCATACCGGCCCTAACTTGAAAGTGAGAAACTTTAAAATCGTATCGCTTTGAGTCATCGAGTTGCTTCAGAAGCTAAGACTTCTAAAGGGAGTGGTGGGGCAGGGTCGTCCCATAGACGAACTGTGAGTCTATAGCAACCTTTGAGAGTGGATGCGTTGGTTAAACACTCAGACTGAAACACATTGGAATCCCCTCATAGGGGCTAGTCAATGGGGCCAAAATGACCAAAATCATTGGTTATTGGTTAAGCTAGATGTGGAGACATTTGAAATTTAACAAAATGAGAGAGTCTCGATGCGATAGGAGATAGTTTAAACTTCATCCCTCGATGAGACAAGCTATCATTTTTTATTGTAACATCACGGAGGAAATATGTTTTTAATGGATTTTAAAATATTTAGTAGTAGCATCATGCATCATACTTTCCCAAACAATTGAGCATTTATTTACACCGCTTTATTTATTCTTTTTTCGTACTCATGTTGTTATCCCCTCTCTCAACTATTCTTAACGCAAACAAATTCAACGAAGAAAGTTACGTGAATTGGAAATGAAATCTTGATATTGTGCTCGCGGTAGAAAAGCACAAATTCGTGCTTGTTACCTCTTGTCCTCTTGAGCCTATTGCGGACTCAACTCAAGAGAAAAATGATGCTTATGCTTCTTGGCTGCGTTCTGATGAGATCGCCAGATGTTACATCTTGGAATCTATGAGCAATGTGTTACAACAACAGCATCAGAACTTTAAGACCGTCGTTGATATGACATTAAGCATCACTGAAATGTTCGGGGATCAGGATCGTCAAGCCAGCCAGCCAACTGTGCGTAACTTCATGACTACAGGATGGAACCTGAAACTCATATCAGAGAACATATGATGTTGATCATAAATTATCTGAATGATATGGAGATCATGGGTGCTCAGGTCTATGGTGAGACTCAAGTGGATATGATCCTGAAGACCTTGCCTAGTACCTTTAATAACTTCAAGCTTAATTATTATACGAATAAGCTGAACTACTCACTTTCTGAGTCGTGAAGGAGCTGCGAGCTGCTGAGACTCTGTTTCTGAACGGCAAGAGGAAATCTAGAGAGACTAACTTTACTGAAAGTATGCCTTCCACCCCTAGCTCTAAGAAGAAACAGAGAAGGGGTCCAGAGAATGCATAGAAGCAGAAGCCGAGCACCTGGTACGCCATAGCAAAATGGTGTGTCAGAGAGAAAAAATTGGACTCTGATGGATACGGTTAGATCCATGATGAGTTACTCATCCCTACTAGATTTTTTATGGGGATATGCCTTACTAATAATGACATATATTCTGAACCAAGTTCCGTCAAAGACAGTGCCTGGTACACCATATGAAATATGGTATAGGTGAAAGACTTCCGTTCACCATTTTAGAATATGGGGTTGCCCAGCACATGTTATGAGATCGAAGACAGGTAAGTTGGAAAGTCGTTGCATGTTTATAGGATATACAATGGGAACGGATGGGAATATCTTCTACAGTACGAGTGACAAGAAAATATTCGTTAGCACGAATGCTCATTTTCTTGAAGAAGATTATATTAAAAGTGTACAGCCGAGAAGAATAGTTGTGTTAGAGAAATTATTGACCTGAAAGGTACATGTCCTATGGAAAAGCTTTGACAGTTGTTTCAGATAAGGACCTAGGTGAACCAATCTCTTACTCGGAGGTCATGGCTGGTCTTGAAGCAAACTTATGACAGGAAGCCATGAATGTTGAGATACATTCGATGTACTCAAACGGAGTCTAGAAACTTGTAGATTCTCTTGAAGGGATAAAAACCGTAGGATGCAAATGGATCTAGAGACATTCAAAGCTTGGCTAGTAGCCAAGGGCTAGACCCAAAAAGAACGTATAGACTACGAGGATACCTTCTCACTGGTAGCCATGCTTAAATCCATCTGAATCCTTTTGTCCATTGCTGATGTCCTTGATTACGAAATCTGGTGAATGGACGTCAAGAGTGCCTTTCTGAATGACAATCTTGAAGAGTGCATTTATATGGCTCAACCAGACGGGTTCATGAGAAAGGCCAAGAGCGCCAAGTTTGTGAATGGCATAAGTCCATTTATGGACTTAAGCAAGCGTCACGGTCGTGAAATATTAGATTCGACGAAACTGTTAAGAACTATGGTTTTGAACAGTTTGTGGCCAAACCCTGTGTGTATAAGTTGATAGACGAAGAGAATGTGATTTTTCTAGTATTGTACGTAGATAATACTCTACTCATTGAGAATGATGTAAGAAAATTGTGATGTCAAGTTTTTACTTGCAAAGTATTTGACATGAAGGATCTTGGAGAAGCTGCATTTGTCTTAGGTATTTAGATCTTTCAAGATCAAAAGAACAGGCAATTGACACTTTCTTAAGTATATTATATTGATAAGGTGTTGGATCGCTTTAGTATGAAAAACTCCAAGAAGGGATTTATTGCCTTTAGACATGGAGTCAGCATTTCCAAGGAGCATTCTCCCAAGACTCCTCAAGAAGAGGAGGACATGAGAAGGATACCCTATGCCTCAATCATCGAAAGCCTCGTGTACGTGATACTTTGTACTAGAACTGATATTTTCTATGTCATGGGCGTAGTAAGTCATTTCCAATCTAATCCTGAAATCGAGCATTGGAATGCCATCAAGTATATTCTTAAGTTTCTCAGAAAAATAAGAAAATACATGCTTGTGTAATCAGGTACTGACTTGAAGAAGACAGGATATACATATTCTGATTTTCAACTTGATAAGGGCTGGATGAGGTCCACTTCAGGATCGGTGTTCATCCTGAATGGTGGAGCAGTTATATGGAGAAGTACCAAGTAATCTTGCATTGCTGATTCTACCATGAAAGCTGAATATGTGGCAGCTTGTAAAGCTGCAAAGGAGGTTATATGACTTAGGAAGTTCTTGAAGACTCTGCGAGTTGTTCCAAACGCTGACAAGCCCACGACACCTTATTGTGATAATAGTGAGGCTCTAACAAATTCTAAAGAACCTAGAAGCCATAAGAGATCCAAACACATAGAGCGTACGTATCACCTCATTATAGAGATTATTCAGCGTGGTGACATTGTGGTTACACATATTTTGACGGTCAACAACCTGGTAGATCCATTCACGAAGACTTTAAACAGTATAGTTTTTATAGTCATCTGGAGGGCTTGGGGATAAGAGATTGTACACGCCTACTTTAGTTCAAGTGAGAGATTGTTGGAATGTCCATAAAATAGCGTGTAATAACTATTTATTTGTATTTAGTTATTTCTCAAACGTTTATATTACTGAATTTTTATGAATAAATTAAAGGTTTATTTTAAATTAAAGCGTGTTTATAAATTACTCAAGTCCTGAAATATTGTCAACAAAAGAAGAGTGAAGATAGAAGCGTATTCAGACGAACTCTTCTTAAATAATTCAGAATGATATTCACAGTTTAGAATCGACTGGGTAATCGAATATGATTACGACTATTAGGTTGAACCGTTGGATGTCAGCCTTGGGGCATAAGAGTGAAGACTCAAATGGTTAACCTAGACATGCTATGAACATGTTAAATAGACTGGTAACAAATTAGTTTAGAGCCTAAAACTGTTTACCTAACTCTAAATTTAATTATCACACCTTAAGGGTATTTTCATAATTATCTTAATCCTGAGGTGAATACGTAACTTGACTGGTTAGTTGTTATATTTGATACATCAAATGAGTGAGTTTAAATTGACGTGCAATACATCGACTGGTGGAATTATAATTTAATTAAGTAGGAGTTGCATGAGTTATAGATATAAAAATTCGTGGTTGGATTACAAAAACAACAATATCACTTTATAATTTATTCATGGGTGTGTGAATAGATTAACTTGGCCAAATATTCGATAAAATGGGTAATTGGATAAGACTTGTGAATTGTACAAGACAATTTACTATAATGTATTTCTTATTCACAGTCAATAAAAGAGTTAAGAAAATAATAATAAGATGGATAAAATGGTAATTTTACATTTCAGTTTTGTTACTGATATTCACGATGGATATTAATTTGAAGAAGAAAGATTTTATTTTTCTTTTTCAATCGTTTTGAGAGCTCACACTCAAATTCCTACATAAAATTCTTCTGAGATATATTTTTGAAATTATCGGGTGGTCTAATTCGCAAATCATTCGTGGAAGATCAAATTCTTGATTTTGATTTTAAAGCTTCAAGAATACGAAGAACGCTCGAGGGAGCTCCACTAGTTCAGAAATTCTCCGATACAAGGTAAATGTGAAAAATTGTTTTCCCTTAATCTATTCGTTTTAATATCATATATGCATGATCAAACTAAAATTGGTTTTAAATTATTTAATATGATTAAATAAGTTAAATAAAAAAAATTATATTCCACCCACGAACCGTTCGTGGTTCAAATCTAATTTTCTTTAATTTTTAAAACCAATCAATCCTAGCAGAGACTCAGCAGACAAGAACTTCTAGTAGCCCGTGAAGATTTTAGCAATATTATTGACTTCTCTCCTGATAATTTAGTTTACAAGGGCACCATGACATATAGGCCCGAGATTGCTGTCATCTCATTATGCATTAAAGAATAGTAGTGGACATGTTATCTTGAATTATATCACAAGAAAGATGTATTACTTGACGAGACTACAACAAAATATTAGATCTGAAGATTATTCTGAGAGAACACTTTATTGTTAGGACAAGAGATGTCACAAAGACAAGTTTATCAATCATGTATTCTAATTTTAACTAATTTTAATGATTGTTTTTTTATTAAATGTCAATACCTCACAACAAGGTTTTTGTGTGCTGATGACTATGGAAAGTGTTCTTATACGAGATTTGTCCATGTACCAAAAAGAGTGGAGGATCGAAGCTAATGTTTTAAGAAAAGTCAGGTTGAGACATACAAGAATATAATATAAGAAACGTTGAAATCATGAATTTGATGTTGTGGACATGAGGATAAACATTTTTTTAAATATTTCTATTCAAATTGATTTACTAGGATTTATTAATAGAAAAAGCCAGGTTGAGACATACAAGAATATAATATAAGAAACGTTAAAATCATGAATTTGATGTCGTGGACATGGGGATAAACATTTTTTTTAAATATTTCTATTCAAATTGATTTACTAGGATTTTTATTAATATTCATCTCACATCCTTTACAAGGTGACAAAATACAATGCACCTTATACAATTATTCTATTAGAAGGTTTGTAACTTTAATAGATAAAAGAAAGTCGTATATAATTAAGAATGAAATTATTAGACCTAAAATACAAAGAATAACGTAGGTAAGATTTCTGAACTTTTTTAACATTTATTTGATTATTTGAACATACTTACTATTTCATTTTATTCTACAGATATAATAGGAGTTGTCATCAGTGTAAAACCTACTTTCAGCATTCATATGTAAGGGAATGATGAAAATATCACAAAAAAGAAATATCGTATTTCTTTACAAACAATATTATAATATATAAAAATTTATAAATGTCTGATATGCAAAAACATATTCATCTAACACTTTGATTTTATCATATTAAGCAGATCATGGATAATAAGAATGACTTTGTGGGGGAAATTCGGTAGAGAGCGAGAGGTGTGATTTGGAATAGCATGTGTAACTATTGTTGTTACAAGATCGAGCAAGCATCTATGAAGGTATGATAAATTTTTTATTCAATAATTAATTGTTCAGTAATAGAAAATAGGGGTGAAAATTATTTTACCAAATCGAACCGAAAATGACTAGTTCTTTATATGTGTTTGGTTCGGTAAAATGAGAGAATCAAAATTCCGGTTCAGTTTGAAATTTTTTTGATTTACGAACCGAAACATTAAGTTCATATTGTTTTTTATTTTTTTATATATAATTCTATATCAAACCGAACCGAACCTAACCAAACCGAAATAAAATTTTGATTTATATTATTTGTTCAATAATATCATTTAAAATGATTTAAAAAATATATTTAATTAATAATATCGAATCGAATAATCGAATCGAACCAAAACTGATAATTCAGTTCGGTTCAGTTCTTTTGGCATGAACAGTTCGACTCAGCTTTATTTTTTAACCGAAGTTTTGGTGAACACCCTAGTAGAAAAATAACAAGCATTCTCATTTATTATGTAAGGAATTTTTGGAATGTCTCAATTGTTTAGAGCGCGATCATTTGTGTTTTTGAGATTGTGTAATCACAGACCAAACAAAATGAGTTAAAAATAAAGGAAATGATCTTTAACTTCTTAAAATATTAAATTACTACAAAAAAAGTAAAAAAAACAAATTTATTAGTGACAATTCTAAGAATTATATCATGGAATTTGAAAAAATTTGAAAATGATATTTAAGAAAATAATGGAACGAAGCAACTCACTAAAATATCATTAATATTAGAAAAAAGAAAAGATTATTGTAAGAAACCAAATGAGGAAAAGCTTTGAAGTTCCTTCTTTCTTTCTTCTCTGTTATTTTTTCTTTTTGGAAAAAAATTGTAACATTAGTGTCGGTAAAAGTACAATTCATTTCATGGTAAAAAGATAATTTATTAGATTCAATTTAATCATCAAGAATCCAAGTCAATTTTGACACGTGTATTAGAGCACATGGGAGAAAAATGACATAATGTTTGAAATAACAAAGCATATTCCTTTGAGAATTTTGTGTATTTAGATGACCAGATTGGTACTGCAAAGTAGACTCTGACAATGATTATTCTAAAATGTGATGCAATGCTTAATACCACACTTTTCTCCTCCTTTAAGAACTTGCACACACTTCCATACAACACATAATCACAATATTACAATGTTAATAATTACACAAAACTTAAGAGATAAATTTTCAAAAAACTCATTTAGAAAGTTTATATAAACCATTGATTAATGATTGTTTCTAGAGAGATTGAGAGATGGAGATAGACCATCATAACCTGTAATGAGACTGACAATCAACCATATATTATTGGCTTAAAATTATAATTAAACTATATATATTTATATAAACATACGAGTGAATTTGAAGCCATATTATCATAGTGAATGTGTGAGCATAATATTTACGAAGGGCTATTGTTTTTCACGGTCGTGCTGTAGTTTATGTTACAATGTTTGATGTTGTTGAATATCTAATTGGTTGTAATGATTCTAAAATTTTCAAGTAAAATTTGAAGCTAAATTTATACCATGTTTTTATATATACATTATCGTACATTTATAACTTGAATTATAGATTTCTTTGTTATCCTATTACAATGTGAGAAAATATAGAATAGTGAACATTACAAAACTAAGTGCTATCAGAGTAAAAGAATACAAGTCATTGATTCAAATGGACAAAAAAAGAGAAACTGCCACGGTCAGTAGACATATTATGGTTCAAGAAGTATCTAAAGTTAACAAAAAAAAGTAAAAACCAAAAATTGTTGTTATTAAATAATTCTATACTATTTGTATAAAAGAAAAAAAATATTTTTCAATAATATTATTATTGATAAATAATATAATGTCTTTAGCATTTACCTATCTTAGTTTTGGGTCAGTTATTCTTTTCTGCCGAATGAACCAAATACCTAAAATTGAATGAACCAAATACCTAAAATTGAAGGAACGTAACGAACCATCTCATTTGATGGAACGAACCATCTCATTTGATACGATCAACTAGGTTCTATATATGTTATTTATTTCAATTGATATATACACACACATATATAGTGAGAAAAATGTATGAATTATGAACAGAACAATTAACTATATATTCAAACCGAACTCACATGCATAGATGATCATCATCTATATATATATCTCAATCAATAGCACATAACAAGTTAAACATTATGTCTTTTTTCATTAACGTCCAAGGAAGTTAAAAATTCTTAAAATTGTTGCTCATATGCTTTTAACTTGGTTAATTTTTCAGTTAAAAAATAATGGAGGAAGAGCAAAAACGAACATTTATTACATATTGTCACAAGACAAAAAAATAAGGAAAGATAAGACATTATATTACATGTTGTCACAAGACGGGAAAAGGAGTAAAATGAACATTATATTACATGTTGTCACAAGACTAAAAATATTGTATATAAGAAAATGCTTATTCAATACAATCTATTCAATATTTGTATATTTCCTATCTTTTAATTTTTAATCACATAAATAACCAATACGTGCAGCTTTTGTTAATGCACATGTGATTTAAATTTTATCTTTTTGTTATGATATATAAAATGACACACTCTTGAAGAAACTTTCATTGGACGCATCTAACCCAGTACTTTTACTATTATTCACATATTACTTATTACATAGAATTCTGGCATAATATTATTGGTGATAAAGAGTTGCATTATTTTAATTTGAATAATGTCTTTTCATTAAAAAATAAATATCTAAATTTTGCATGAAAAGTTATATCTTTTAGAAAGCGTTTATATTTACATCTTATAATTATCACAAATATTTATTAATTCTAATATACAATTATACTTGAATAAATTCAGATAAGTTCATGTATAAGTTATTCTGTGAGACTTTATATAATTTTAATCAAAAGTACATAACACGTGCAACGCACGTGTGATACATCTTATAGTTAAAAATGAATAATAATTATTTTCTTACTATTATTTCTCTAAGTTGATAAAATTTTAAAAAAAAACTTCAAACCAAATTTGTAGGCGGCATACTGTTAGATTTTAAAATTTTACGTTCTCATTCTTTGCATACTAATATTCAATATTTTTTTCAATACTCTATCCAAGTACTGAGAAGTCTTATAGTTAGTCTCTATTTCCTAGTCTAGAGTTCTGATCCCCGTATAAACAACTTTTAAATATATATATCTTCATGAATAATAATTTTATATGAGTTTTCTTACAAAAAAATATAATTTAAAGTATCATTTATTCTTTACAAAAATACTTATTGTAATAAATACCTTTCTAAGTGCATCTAGATTAGATCAATATATATTAGTGTTTTAAGATACAATGATCAAATTCACTTTCTATATGAAATTATAAATATTAATTCTAAATTGCAAGTAATTTATTGGGTTTGAAAATTATATATTGTTTGATATCTAATTTATTAATTTTTCTTAATTTTGACATTCTACAAAAGCAATAACCAAAAAAAATATAAATAAACATAGAACTAAAAAGTTCAACAATTCATGATCATATATAACTTAAAACAGCCTAGAAAAATAAAACCAAATAAAAACATAGCAGCTGCACCCCTAAAAAATTATAACTCGTTCCCTTTTGCTTTCTTAGCTACTGTCTCAATCTCACAGCCGCTCCTCCAGAAAACCAACTCTTATCCCATTGTAACCTCTATCTCTCTCGTGCGCACACATAGCTTCTTCAACCTTCAAAGTTTTAGATCTCACCCATGGATGATCCATCTTCAACTGTTGAGGTCGTTGAGATCGCTGAGGTCAATAACGATCATTAGTTAAACACGTTTATAACGATTAAATGAAATAACAAGTAAAGATGAAGAGAATAGAATGGTCAGAAAGATGAAGCTGGGGAAAATGAAGAGTAACGAAAGATCTTAGTGCCATCAAACAACGAGAATATTGTGATGCTTTGGGTTTTGATGATAGAAAATAATTAAAATTGAAATACATTTGAAGCATGATTTCAATAAACTCTTTCATCTCCACAACCATTTTCTTTAGTTTTTCTATTAGAAGCTGTAACAATCAATTTGGGGGTAGGTGTGAAAGGAATTGGGAATGTAATTTCTTAATCTTTTGATAAGTATAATTTAGGAATTCAAGACTCATTATCTTTGAGAAAATGAACTTATTCAGTAATTTTTTTTGAAATAGAACATCTCATTAACAAACAACAGAATCAAAGATACGAATGTTTTCAACAATTGGGGGTGTCCGACACAATAGGAAGAGAATTTCATGACAACAGGATATTTAGTAAGCCTACCATCTACCAAATTACAACGACAAGATATATAATTAACCGTACAATTCGTATGGTCATGCAAGGACTTTCAAATCACAGCTAGGATATCTTCCTCTGGAGCAAGAGCCATATCATTTGAATTCACCGCCCTGCAAAGAGAGGTGTTATCACACAGCAATAGAAATCACCAAGGCGTGCTCATGAGCAAAATTAAGGCCATTTAAAAGAGCCACGCGCTCGACTGGAAAGAGAGCTAGTTTATACTCCTGAAATTCATCATCTTTGAGAAAATGGACTTATTGAGTAATTTATCAATAAATTCATTAAGAGAGTGTAAATGACCATCAATTATCAATTACAAATTAATGTGTAAACATCAATGGAAAAGTCAAGCTTATTCAAGCTTATTCATAAATAAGGATATTTTTAGAATTTAAAATATTTTATCGAGGATAATGTCATTTTTATATAGATGTTACAGATTATTTACTGGCCAGGCTTATCGATGAGGGGTCACGAGACTCGATTTTATCATAATTTATCAAGCGAATTCACAGGTGAATAGAACTGATTCATAAGTGAAGAAGACCCACTATGCTGGTAGTTGAGCCCACCACGTGGGCAGCTAACTTCGTGAACAGCCCAATCGTGGGCGACTGAGATCATGGGTAGATGGCTTCATAGACAGTCCACATCTGGAATAGTTGAGTTTGTGGACAATTGAATTTGTGAGCCCATGTCCTGAACGTCTGAGTTTGTGGGCAGGTGTGTCCGTCAGCCCCCACTACGTGGGCGTGCGTGACTACGTGAGCCCACTACGCAATCAAGTGAGTTCGTCAGTTCCCACTGTCTAGAAGTGTCTACAGTTTGATTCCGTCAGTTAGTAAAATATTTTTTAATCAAACTGAATTTATTGATTACCTATAATATCAAACTAAACTGAACCGGTGACCAAAAGAATTGAACCGAATGAAACCGAAGTAATTGGTTCGGTTTAGTTACAATTATAAATTTTTTAGAAAAAATATCAAAAACCATTAAATTAAAAATATCAACACTCAACATAATTAATATATATGTCTAATTAATAATTATGTCTATTTTTTTAATAATATATGTCTAATTTGTGTCTAATCTATTAAGTTTTTAATAATTTATGTCTAATTTATATATGTATATTAAGAAATGGTTGTAATCGGTTCGAACCGATTACATATTTATTGTAAAATATAATAAACCGAAAGTTCGATTACTTAAATTAATCAAACCGATTACAATTACCATAAAAAAGAATCGAATCGGTTCGTAAAAATTCTGCACTCCCCTATCACTGCCAAGGTGACACAATGGACTCATATACAATGTGAACACTAAAAGGCCACTAGTACACGAGTTAATATTAGATGAAATGAAAAATTATTGAGATAGACGATCACAATATAACTATCCTTTTTTATGATTATCACGTGAACATATATATTTATAAAAGTGGACATAATTGCTCCGCATATGGAGGGCTGCCACATTGTGACCGCGCCTCCTTCTAATTACACGGAACAAAGGGTCAAGTACCTTATGTCCAGTATGTACGTGGACGCACAACTAACCAAGCGAATAAGATTCAGAGTAATACGTATGTTATTTTCGTGTTCCTAGGAAGAAGAAATCTTCACCAATATGGCAATATACGCACGTCATGCTATTACAAAGTAAACCTTGGCAAGCGATTCTCTTCGAGTCCACCAACGACATAAGCCATAAATACTTCACTTGACTGGTTCTCTATTGGCGTATGAATGAAAAGGGTGTCTAAGAAAGTCGGGAATTCAGTAGCCAAAATGGAGAAAAGTCATGACTATCACCGTTGTACTACAAAATTGTCATATATGATTAAGAGATCGACGAGTAGCTCTCACAGGGAGCTCATAATGAAATCTATAAAATGAGAGAACAGAGCCAAGGGAGAGACGGTGGAGAGCAAGGGGGTTTCATATAAAACCCATATCAGAAAGCATTTCTTTTCACTATTTTTAGCTTCTCTCCAAAACTCATCCCATAGGGGCCGTTTGGTAGAAGGTATAGGTCAAATACCTGGAAAATTGGCGATACACGTATTTGATATCACACTTGAAGTACAGATTCAGAATTCTGGAATCCAAATATACCCTCGAATTGAGGGAATACGAAATCCCTAAAAAATGGGGGCATGAGGATTTCGGGATTTCGTTGAACAAATCATATTCATGGGTAGTCCAAATTGTCCTTCCATCTCATCATCTTCCTTCATTCTCACCAGGTCTCTGCCCATCTCCATTTTATCATCCATGGTAACCCTCTGTCTATCATAACATGATCTTTTGTATTTATTCTCATTCATTGGTCGAACATTGTCTTTTCCCCTTTCCATTCTACACAAGCTTTCAACCTTGATTAGGGTATATAAACTTGCTACGAATAATTTTGATTCTCTCCTACAAATTTTCCCATTTTTTTCAATTTAACAATGGTGTCAGTATTTCATTATGCGTGAGAAAAATGGTGTCAGTATTTCATTATGCGTGAGAGAGAGAGAGAGAGAGAGAGAGAGAGAGAGAGAGAGAGAGAGAGAGAGAGAGAGAGAGAGAGGCTGAGAGAAATGAATTTGCTGCCGTGGGGTTGAGAGTAGAATAGTAATGATAGGAGTTGAGATGGTGCGACTTGGAGGTGCGGCTGATAGAAGAATATAAAAAATAGGAAGGAACTGGGGACTTTTTTTGGAGGCTTCATTAGTTTTGGTGGCTAGTCCATATGTGGGTTTGGTTGGTGTGGGTGGTTCGTTTGGGAAGGAAATTGGTTAAAATATTTGTCTCCTATGAATTAAAGTAATAAGCAATAATCCAATATATTTTAGCTTAAGGATAAAATTAAAAATTAAAAACTATTTTATAACACATTCTATCAAAACAAATAAAATATTTAATATTTTTATCATTATATCATAATATTTTCAACTGTTATCAAATATGATAATTTTAATATTCCAAACATCTTCGTGGACGAGGTCACATTTGCCTAAAAGGGGGCAATTGCCCCTCTTTATTTTGTAAAATTTTAATTTTTACCATATATATCTATACAAAATTGGGAGAAATGGTTATTTTTCCTCCCTAAATAATTTAGATAATTAGTTTTGCCCTCATTAACTTTTCAATTCACTAAAAAATATTACTTCCCAGTACATTTAAAAGGACAATGACTATACTTATATACTCAACTCACACGCCACATCACCTGGATGTCCCCACTCCAGCAAAGAAGACAAGACTTAAGGAGTCATTTGATATAAGAGTGTGAGTAACTGATATTTAAAATAAGATTGTTGGAATATAATTGTGAGAATGTATATATCTGAAAAGTTAATATTACTTTATTTGTTAACACTTAAGAATACTTTGATTTATGGTGAGAGTGTTAACTTATTTTATTTGTTTTGATGAAATTGATAAGTTGATGTTATAAATATGTGTTTAAACAAATATGTATTATAAATGAAAGCCAATGATTTTAATATTTAATTAAAAAATATGAGAATATTTGTTTACCATTAAACATAAAACAATTCATTCTAAAATTCACCGAGTTTTAATTTTCTTATTACACAAACCTACACAATTTTGTCTAATTTATATCATACAAATATCCCATGATTTATCAAATCTTAATTCACACCCCTCTCCTTTCACCACATCACACGACACGTCAAACACATATTCACCGGCCCACCTCACATCACTCCACCATCCACCTCTCTCTCTCTCTCTCTCTCTCTCTCTCTCTCTCTCTCTCTCTCTCATCCATAGCTCTACAGAGGGGGAAGCTTTGCCATCCACACCAAAACAGAGTGTGCAACACAGGAAGGGGAGAGCGGGGATGGTTCGTAAATACACTCACACACCCAAAGAGAGCAAAAATCAATCTAACCGAAAGCTAAAAGTATTAGACTACCAAACCCCAAATCCAACAATCAATCTAAAACGAGATTGTGTGAGTCTGATCTTTATTAGAGAGAGATTATCATGTATGACCGGAATGAACATACCCCTCAATTTGGAGAGGTATGAAGATACCCTCAATTGAGGGTATCTTGACACTACTGAATGTTGTAGCCTTAAAAAAACAACTAATTGGTTGTTCTTTGACGTGGCTATAGTTGTGCTGTGGGTGGAGCCGTAGAGGTGGAGCATTTGTTGTCTTCATCTTTTGATAGGTAAGGTTCTTCACACATTACTTGAAATTTTTAAACATAAACTGAAAGAGTTAGACAAAAATTATGATAGTGTGGTAAATGGGTTTAGAAAGAGAGAAGGAGCAACAAAATAGTCATAGTTAGAGAGAGCAAGAGCGAGGGAGCGAGACGGATGGGATTTGAGAAAGAGAGAAATAGGTCTTAGTACATAGAGAGATGGGTCTAAGAGAATAGAGAGGGGAAGAGAGTGAGAGATGGATGGAACTAGAGAGAGAGAAATGGTCTAAGCATGAAAAATTGTCAAAGAGAAATTGGTACAGAGAAGGTGGAGTGAGAAAATAGAGAGAGAGAATTTCTGGAAAATATTGACCAAGGATGAGAGAGAGAAGCTTTAATAAAAAGCTAAGGATGAAAAATTGGTAAAGGCAAATGGGTACGTAGAAGGTGGAGTAAGGAGATTGAGAGAGATGAAATTTCTGGAAAATAAAAAGCTAAGGATGAGAGAGAAGCTTTAATAAACAAAATATAAGAAATTGGTGTTTAGTGATTGTAAATAAAATTGTGAAATTGTGGTTGTTTCTCATGTGTAATGTAAAAGAAAATGTAGGTGAATTTAGAGTATATTTTTGCATTTATCATTTGCCTCCATTTACAAAAAATCATATTCTCGTCTTGAACATCTTTTTTTGCCACAATCATATTTTAACTATCTTATTCTGTAAATCATTTACTCTCAATCTCATACCGAATTGTCTTAAATTTATCTTTTAGAAGTCAAATGAAATATCATTGTACTTACTTATGTTGTAATACTATTGCCTAAACAATTATAATATATAATTGACAAAAAAATCCAAACAGTGAATTATATTTTTAAGTTGAAAGCAATAAATAAATAATTATGTCAAATATGTTGTTGGGGGAAATTTAGTCAAATGACTGGAAAAACTCAGTTGGTTGTATAATTTTCTAACATTACAGTTAATAATTAAATAAGAAATATTTAAGAGAAGATGATTTGTTCTTTGTATCATCTATTGTTGTGATGAAAATAAGAGTTCCCTTTTCAGAAATCTAGTATTTTCACTTGATTTTAAATTGTCCATATCAATTTTGTATAGTTGTTAAAAGTTTTAGTTTGTTATTTTATTTTTTATTTTGAGCATATTTGGGCAGTTGAAAATTAAATCAATAGTTAATATCTAGTGAACATACTTCCACATTCTCCTAGCAAATATTCACTTGTTCCTTGTCCAGAATGAGATATGTTATTTTGTCCTAATACCACAATCTACTCCCGGATTTTTGGGTTTTTTACCCTTGTTTAAAAAATGATTAAAATAAAATAGTTTTGAACTTAATTCTAAAAGTAGGGTATTGAGTGGTTGCCAAAGACTCAAAGGACTTCAGCGGACTTCCCGATCACTGATCACGATCAGTCATTTTGGCTCTCACTGCTACAAATTCTTTGATAATCTTTTTCATCTTATCTAAGTGCTGAGCATGCTCGTTTAATACATCACGCAAAATCGCCTTTGATTTTTGGGTTGCGTGCACGTAGATCGTATAACGATCATCTCAAAAATTATCTTTTGTAAATACAATTTCTGAAAAGAAGAAATCATCTTTTATGAAGACGATAATACAATTTACCCTCTCTGCAATACTTCGCGAATTTTCTCCATCTCCATGTCTATGAAACCCGAAACCCCACCCCCACCTGATCACCTTGCTCTCATTTCTACCCAAGTTACACAATGAACCAAAATTTTCATTTATTTGTAAAATTCAATCCAGAAATAAAGAAAGGGCTCAAGTTTTTGGAACTTCGTTACTAGCTGAGCTAGAAATTTCACAGAGAATTTTTGGGGTTCGACATCTTGGGGCCGCTTAGTCGGCGGAGGGTGGTCGAAATTAGAAGAAATCTCAAAGTTGGAGAAGTATCCATCAATACTCAAAGAAGCTTTCTTAGACGACGACTTTCAACAAGCAATTGATCGCGCTAGGCAAGGGGCTGAATCTTCAAGAATTTTCTCCATGTTGATGTCTATCAAACTTGAAACCCCGCCCCCACCTGATTACCTTGCTCCCTTTTGGCGTTGATGAAAATAGTCTTTTGTAAAGACGGTTTTATCCAAGTGGAAATCGTCTTTACAAAAGACGATTTCCATGTATTTAATGATTTTTTAAACTGCCGCATATGTGTCGAAGCCCCATCTAGTCTCAGACCCAAACACAGCGTGGCCGCCACCCTTCTTCCACGACCACCACTCCTATCACACTCCCTATATGAACAAAATTAATTATTGGGAAACTTATATAACGCAATCAATGGAAAGTGTATAAATTTTATACTAATCTATTATTAGCGCAATCTCTATTTATGAATAATATATAAAGGATAGTCTTTTGATTCTTCTCACAAAATAAACTTCAACTCGAGCCTTGACGAAAAAAATTCTCAAATTGAAATCAAAATCTTCACCATTTATAGGAAAAGACTTTAATGAATTCCTTTTGAATCGCTAGGTTTTGTGATAATTTAACTAATTTGTTACATTGTTCTTGAAACTCCTTTTTAAACTTTGGATTTTTGCGATTTGTAGGAGAAGCCTTTGATGGATTGTTTTTTAATCTCTAGGCTTCACGCTTGTTTATGAAGAATTATACAGAATATTGAAGAAGAGGAAGGAAGAATGCAAGAGGAGGAAGGAAGAAGGAGGGAAAGAGAAGAAATAGATCCAATCAATTATTTACCAACTAAAACAGAAGAATAATAGTTTAAACAAGCTAACCCACCACCTAACAGCTAGACAGAAGAAAAAGACAGAAATACCCTTCAACTAACAATCATATCACTTAACACACCCTCAAACTTATCTGGGAATCAAGGATAAGTTAGTCTCTGAATAATTGAGAAATAGGGAGAGGTTTAGTGAATAAGTTTGCAAGCTGTAAGGGAGAAGGGGTATACTTAACTACCAAATCCTTCTTCGTTACTTTTTCTCTAACAAAATGAAAATCTATTTCTACATGTTTGGTTCTAGCATGAAGAATGGGGTTGAAGCCAATGAGATGACCGAAGTATTATTTCAATGAATCGTAGGAGCTTGTGACTGATATATGTAGAAATATTTAAGAATCTATATGATCCAACTAAGCTCTGCAATAGTGTTGGCCAAACTTTGCCTCTATAGAGGACCGTGCCACCGTAGCTTGCTTCTTGGCACTCCAAGAAATTGAGTTGGATCTAAGAAACACGACAAAGCCAGACGTAAAGCGCATATTACTTGGGTTCCCAGCCTAATCAGCATCATTGAAGGCATGCGAATGAAGATTACTAGGTTCAAATAGAAAACCATGGCTAAATCTACCATGGTTTTGGAATTAAATTCAAAACTACTTTGTTTAATCATTTTTTAAAACTACTGCATATGAATCAAAACCCCATCTACTCCCAGACCCAAACACAGCGTGGCCGCCACCATTCTTCCAGGACCATCACTCCCATATTAATTATTGTATAAACAAATTTAATTATTGGAAAACTTAGATAACGAAATTAATGGAAAATGTATAAATTTTATACAATCTATTATGAGTGCAATCTCTACTTATGTATAATTTATAAAGAATAGTATTTTGATTCTTCTCATAAAATAAACTTCAACTCGAGCCTTGACAAAAAAATCTCAGATTGAAATCAGAATCTTCACCATTTATAGGAAAAGACTTTGATAAATTCCTCTTGAATCGCTAGGCTTTGTGGTTGATTATAATTTAACTAAATTGTTACATTGTTCTTGAAACTCCTTTTTAAACTTTGAATCTCCGCGACTTGTAGGAAAAACCTTTGATGGATTGTTTTAATCTCTAGGCTTCACGCTTGTTTAAAGACCAATGGAACTCATGAGACTTAAACTTGATGTGAGACTATGTATAATTCTTCATAGTTTTCTCCCCGAGCACTAAAGCTTATTAACATCTTCTAGAGTTTTTGTGTCTCTGTAATTTTTTCTCGTGAAATAAGATTTCCACTTATTTATAGACGTTGGAATGAGGTTTATTAATATGTGACCAAATATCATTATCATATTGATATGACACATGTTATCATCTCATTTGTCATGATGTGTCATCAAGATACGTGATGATCTCTCATTCGCCATAAAATAAATTTCGTGTTTGATTATTCATTGACAGTTGATGTAATTTATTTAACATTCAAAGATACACCTGACATATTCAAAGATACGGGATGATCTCTCATTCGTCAGAAATCAAATATGACGTGGTGAATTGTAATTAACACACTTTGTTTTACGAAGAATGACAGTACCTCATGGATAAAGGCCAAGGACCTACTATCAATGAGGGAAAAGAGAAATGGAAATAGGGCATGGCAAAGTTGAGGGCAGTTTACGTAATTTTTGTATGAACTTTTAATCATGCATTTGCAGAGAATTGTAGTTCGAGCAAAATGTTCACATAGCTATGAGTTTCATTCGAAATCAGTTTTCAAGCTCATAGCATCATATTAAACAACGAAATATGCCTCTCAGAATTTTTATCAACGTAATTATTTCCAATTCCGCGAAGTAAACATGCTATATGTTTGATTGGCTCTCTCTATATTTGCATGTTAGATTAAACTATGACCTCGTTGGCTTCAGGTTATCATCATTTGTAATCCTTTTGAAATTGAATTAACATATTTGTTTAGAGTAATCCTTAAATAAAATTACAATTCTGATTTGCATGTAATCATAATTTACAATCTTTTGAGGTAATTGAATTGCAGTAGAAAATGAAAACAATCATAATTTACATTACAATTATAATTTTAATATCAAACAAAATTATTTTTCTACAATCATATGAAATAAAGCAAAACACACTTCTTCTCACACTTCCTCTCTCATTTTACTAATTTTAATTGAAATTAATGTTAAAATTTCATGTGAAAATATTTTTTTATCATATATTTTATGTAATTAATTTAATTAAAATTACTTATCTAAAATTTAGTCCAACATTATTAACTTATTTAAATATTAATAAAAATAATTAAAATTCATTTTATTAATTTAATTAAAATTAAATTTATTAAATTTTAATTTAGCATTATTAATTTATTTAAATATTAATAAACAATAAATAAATTAATGCTAAAACTNATATTAGTAGAAAATTATTAAAATTAATGTTATTCACATGAAAATACTTTTTATTATATCTATTATTTTATTAATTTAATTTAAACAATTTTTTAAAATTTAGTCTAACATTATTTATTTATTTAAATATTAATACAAATGAATTAAAAATAATGTTAAAATTACACTTCAAAATATCTATAGATAATATATAACTAAAATGGTATTTAAATAATTTCATATTATTTACATAAAATTACAACAAAAGTTAAGATATACCAAACATAGTAATAATAAATTATCACAAATCACTTCATTGATTATCATGTATAACCAAACATGACAATCATATATTGCACGCAATTAAATCGGGATGGTCATCGGATCAATTAAATGCTTCAAGTTTGTGAAATGTGTCTATTTAATCATTGGATTACACGAACCAAACGACCTATATATTAATTTAATTTGATATGTTGGATTATATTTCTGGTAATTTAGTTAGAATGGATAAAAGTGTTAGCATATTGACTCTCTCTATATGTTTGGCATGGCACTGTATTAATTTAATTTGATTGTATCAAATGGATAGTTTACCGAGCCAATAGATTGTAAAAGATATGTTAATGATGAATTCTTGAGTGTTCTGCCTAAAAGTGTCTTATTGCATTTAAATTAGTTTAATTCAAATATATTTGATCTAAACATTTTTCGGTATTTTGAAACGCTGTACATTTTGATATTTTAAAATACTTATATAAAAATACATATTCTAGTATTTTCTAAAATATTTTCATAAATAAATAAATATATGTTTCACATTATAAGATGAAAATAACATGATTGTAATTTAAAAATATTGTTATTTCAATATGTAAAAGTGTTTTTGGCCACAAGAGCTTTCACAAACTCATAAAACTTAAACATCTTATATTGACTCTCTATAAGTGTTAATCTGACACGTATTAGACATTATTGTAGCGAGATATTTTGAGATATTTTAAGATGTGCGTGACACGTATAATTGTGTCAATTGTAGTTCTTTTCCTTTGGTTAAAATCAACCTGCAGCTATGAACTTTAAATCATTGATAATTTATATATAAAAAACTTTAAAATGAGGAGAGTTATTCCATGGAAATTCAAAATAGGCAAATTAGATCTCCCGTGACTCATTCTGTTGATCTTTCTATCGTTGGTTAGTTTTTTTTCTTTTTTTTTTTGGAATTTGTAGGGCCTATCTATATCACATATGCTTGGTTAACAATACTTTTTTTATCTCTTTAATTGTAACCATTTATATAGAAATTTGGACAAAATTGAGCCACAAGTTATCAATTTCATATATTTTGAAAGTTTAGAAAGTACTTTTACTCGTTTCAATTTTTGTGTGAAGTGTCAAATGACTGAATTTTATCAGTGTAAGTTAAATTCTAACCATTCTTTAATCTTTCAACAAGACAACACGTCGAGACTGTCGTATTTAATATGTAGTGAATGAGCATATGTTGTACGTAGCTTCGTTGTAAAGGTTTTGGATAGAACCATGAGGTTGAATGTTTAAATTCTAACCTTGTCATAGATATATTTAAGGATATTTGATGAGACATTGGATTCCTGAGCTTCTTGAGCTTAATTTGCCTAGGTCTTTCAAAATTTTTATTTCGTTTTCTACATGTGTCTTTCACGATGTGTCTTAGAGAGCTACATAAAGGTAATTTTTAGCACTTTTTTGAACTATTGCTTGTAACTATTGACTGTTATAGACAATCACAATGACTTCTATTTAAGTCAATTTAGTGGGCAGTAGAAGGTGTTGAAATATTCAACTTTTGTCAGAGTATATATCTGAAACACAAACAAAATCTGGTTCGTTGAGAGAGAGAATATTGCTGTGCTACTTACTTACTTCCAATAGATCATTGTATCTTAGAGACAGACATTTGAGACTGTGAGCACCATCTACATATACGTTTTCATTTTAGCCCATTGCATCATCTGTTTACCTCAGTCTAAGTTTTTCTATGTAAGTCATAGTTTCTTTATATTATATATGTAGTTGTAATACATTATTGTTATCAATAAAGTATATCATTCATTTTCATACAATCTAAAATAGAAAACGTGTTCCGTTTTAGTTTGTAAAACCGATGTGATGGGAAGTTCAAGTAGTGTGAGTACTGCCATTTATCTGTTGTGAATCCTCCTATCAACCATAAAGAGAAACCTGACATGTTTGATGGTACTGAGTTCAAAAGATGGCAATAGAAAATGTTGTTTTATCTGACAACGTCAAACCTTGTCAAATTCCTACAAGATGAGTTTACTGTCTTGAAGGTTGGAGAAAAAGATAGAACTTAAATTGCCACTGTTGATGCATGTAAGTATGTAAACTTATTATGTTGCAACTACAACCTCAACAGACTGGACAATTCTCTGTACAATGTTTATAGTCAATCAAGTTTGTAAAGGAAATATGTGATTCCTTAAATAAGAAGTATAGGACAGAAGAAATGGGAACGAATAAATTCATTGTTCCACATTTTTTAAATATAAGACGAAAGATTCTATGTTCGCAATGAGTAAACTCCAAGAGATGCCAACCCTTATCCATGATGTTCAAGGTATGACAATAAGTGAATCTTTCCAAGTTGCTGCAATTGTTGAAAAACTTACACCTTCTTAGAAAGAATTCAAAAACTACTTTAAGCATAAAGGGAAAGAAAATGAAACTAGAGGACTTAGTTGTGAGGTTGGAGTCAATGAGGATAATAGGTTGAGTGAGAAAGTCATTGACAAGATTGTCAGGATCGCGATCCAGATCGTACCATCTCCCCGATCCTACTTTTTACTTTATTTACAAAATAATTATAAAATGCGTTGATGGTGGGATTTGAACCCTTACACCAAAGGTTTACCCTTGACCATTTAACCACAACTATGCTTATGTAGCAAAAATGAGCATATTTTATATTTAATTAAATATTTAACTATTTTTATACATTTTAATTTATCTATTTTATGACTTACACTTCTTAAAGTTATCAAAATTATAATGAATTTTGCCACCACTACTTTACTATATTAAGACATTAATTTTAATATTGTTACAAACTTATTAACTTTTTAATTATAAATCAAACACTCTCAAGTCTAATGTATTATAATAATGATCTTAATATATTTAATCAATAATTATCTTTACATATTTATTTATTTTTCTTTCATAGTCTGAAACAACAATTAGGTGAAGTTTATTAAGTTTACTTGTCTTGAACTTTTTTATATGGAATTTATTTCTCCAAAACTTAAAAGCATGAGAACTCTACTTAATATTATGTTGTTTTAGATGACTTTGTGTTATTTTTATTTAATAGGTAGATGACTTGATGTTATATAATCATTTTCTTAACTGTATTGAAGTATCATTAGCATAGATCTACTTTTTACTAATAAATTATTAAGAATTGGTAGGATCTTACGATTCTTGATCTGATCTTATGATCATCGATCCTATACTCTTCTACCGATCCTAGGTAGGATCGCACAACCTTGACTGTTGACATGTCTTTCGATAGAAAAACTAATGTAGTGGATGATAACATACCCAATTGGAAACATGTTATGAAGAATAAAGGAAATAAAGAGTTTGCTCCAAAAGAAAAGGTCTTCAAGAAGATCAAGAAAAAGTGATATACTTGTGAAAAACTAGGACATAAAGCCTAGAATGTCGCAAAGGAAATGAGATGGAAAGAAGCCTAATGCACAAGCAAATATGATAGAAATAGATGGGAACCTTTCAACAGTAGTTATAGAAGTGAATCTCGTCAGTAACACTTTAGATTGGTGGTTGCACAGTGGAGCAACCAGGCACATATGTGCTAACTAGAACATGTTTATTGATTATAAGAAAACTGAAGATGGAGAGAAGTTGTTTATCGGAAACTCGTCTACCTCTACAATACATGTAAATGGAAAAGTCTTGCTTAAGCTTACGTATGGAAAAGTTTTAACTTTAAATGATGTATTTCATGTTCCTGAGATTAGGAAGAATTTGATTTCTAGTTCTTTATTGATTAAGAAAGGCTTTAAGATTGTATTTGAGTCTGATAAATATGTTATCGCTAAAGAGAGTCTGTTTCTAAGAAAGAGGTACCTAGCAGATGGATTATTTAAGATGGATGTTTTTGTTGACTTTAATAATAATAATAATAATAATAATAATGCTTTCGTTGCTTATATGGTTGAGTTATTTGATGTTTGAGATGGTAGATTAGGTCATGGATGGAGCTTTAAGAAGGCTGGTATAAATAAGATACTTGCCTAACATTAATTTTGATCATATGTATATGTGTAACACATGTGTTGAGGCTAAATTTGCTAGATCACATTTTCATTGATAGTAGAAAAACAAAACAGTTAGAATCGATTCATATTTTTTTATTGATGATTGTACTAGATATTATTATATGTTTAGTTGCTTAGAAGTAAAGATGAAGCCTTGAGGACATTTATGGTATATAAAAATGAAGTTGAAAATCAGTTAGAAAGGAAAATTAAAGTTTTGAAAAGAGACAGAGGTGGAGAGTATGAGTCTAAAACATTAACTGCTTTTTGTGCCCAACGTGGCATTATCTACCAAGTAAAAGCACATTAAACTCTTCAGCAAAATGGAGTGGCTGAGAGGAAGAATAAATCTTTAAAAGAGATTATGGTAATCATATTGATTAGCTCTGGAATACCACATAATTTGTGGGAGGAAGCTTTGCTTCAACAAATTATATTCTTAATAGAATACCCCATAAAAGAATCAACAAGAACCTTTATGAATTATGGAAAGGAAGATTACCATCTTATAAATTCTTGAAAGCGTTGAAGTGTCTAGCTAAGGTGGTTATTCCTACCCCCAAAAGAACAAGGTTAAGGCTAAATACCATAGACTGCAGCTTTGTTAGTTATGCATATAATAGCAGTACATTTCATTTTCTTGTGCATAAATCCGATAAAAATGGAGGTGCTGTAAACATTGTCATTGAGTCACGTGATGCTGTAATTTTTTTAGTAGACATTTCCATATAGCCATTTCCATAAGTCAAGTATGGTAACGACATCTACTTATGGGAAGGATGAGTAATTTGAATGATAAGAGTGTTAAAGAAGATGAGCCTAGACACGGTAAGAAAACAAGAATTAAAAAATCATTTGATCCAGATATTTGACGTACTTGCTTGAAAATGAGCCTTAAGCTTTTAATGAGGCCATTTCTACACCGGAAGCTCCATTTTAGAAGGAAGTAATCAATAGTGAAATTAAATTCATCATGAGTAATCATATTTGGGAATTGATAGATCTTCCACCAAGCAACAAACTGATAGGTTGCAAATGGAGTTTCGAGTGAAAATTAAAATCGGATGGTTCCACAAACAAGTATAAGGCCAAACTGGTAGCTAAATGTTACAAAAAAAAGAATGTTTGGATTACTTTGATACATATTCACCAGTATGGAGAATAACTTCAATTAAAGTTTCAATAGTTATGCAACATTCCATAAGCTAGAGATACATCAAATGGATGCAAAGACAACATTCTTGAATGGTGAATTAGAAGAATAAATTTATATAGAGCAATCATCAAGGTTTGGGGTGCTTGGACAAAAAAAAAAGAGTTTGTAAACTTGTTGAGTCCTTATATGGACTTAAACAAGCTCTAAAATGTCAATATGAATATAATTTTTCTCAAACACCCTAAAATGTCAAATCTATGTTGATGAAGAATGTTGGTGAGTGTGTCTCACAATTGAAGTACTCATGAATAATTGGTTGTCTCGTGTATATAATCAACTGGGTGGTATTACACCACGTACATGTTGTAATTGAAGGCTACAACTATGTAAATTGGATCTCATATTCTGAGGACAAATGGATATGTTTTTACACTCGATGGATGTGCAGTGTCTTAGAAATCCTTTAAATAAACCTACATATATCTACTAACTATGGAGTTAGAGTTCATTGCTTTAGATAAAGTAGGACAATAAGCTGAATGGAAAAGAAAGTTTGTAGAGGATATCCTTATATGATCAAAACTAGTGACATCCATATGTATACATTGCGATTGCCAAGTTGCAATAGCCAAGGAACACAATAAGGAATATAATGTCCAAACACGCCATATATGTCGATGGCACAATGTTGTTAAACTTTTGCTCTATCAAGAGTTATATGTTGACTTTGTGAGAACTAAAAAAAGTATTGTGAATCCACTCACCAAAGGATTATCTAGAGAGCAAGTAAGGAAAAACATCAAGGGAGACGATGCTAATGTCGTTATCAACGAGTTAGCTTAATGGAAACCTAATCTAGAGATTGGAGATCCCATGTACTAGGTTCAATAGAAAAATAAGTTATGATTAATTCTCCAAGAGCACCTGAGGAGAAATTATGTCCTACCCATTCATATGATGTAATCAGTGCTGCCTGTAGAGAATACAAAGGTTCAACATAGCTTTTAATGACAATCATAGCTTGTAAACAAGTAGTATGTCAATATACTCTGGATAAGTGGTCATCTATGTGATTGAGAAGTGAGGCCGCTTCCATGAGGTTTAATAAGGCGAAATAACATTCATAAAATCCTGAATTGTTCATGGCAAAAAGGTACACAACTTCCAAAAGAGAATGTATTAGGAATTGAGCTGTTTAATTTCTATTGTTAAGGATTACATCAACGGTTGATCAGTTCAAGGCATTAAGTTTACTATTCAACCAAATAGTCCCAATAACCATTTCATAAGGATGGTCCAAAGCCACGAGCTACACTCTCGGTGCAGTATCACTTATGTTGTGCTCAGATAAAATTACTTTTTTGGTTGTCCATTCATGTGGGGATATATTTAATTTGTAGTGAATGGACATATGTTGTATGATACTCAAGTGCTAAAGGTTTGGGTGGAGTTATGATGTCAAAGGTTCACATCTTAATCTTGCCTTAAATATATTTAAGGGTCTTTGATGGGCCTTGGGCTTTTAGGCCTTTTGGGCTTGATTAGTCAATATCCTTCGAATTATTATACTTAGTCTTCTATGCGTGTCTTTTAAGAGGTGACTTAAAGAGCTACATATAGGCAGTTTTAGCAAATTTTTGAATCGCTGCTTGTGACTGTCCTGGATAGTCATAAGTTCAATGTCTGCGACTGTTGCAGACAATAACAATGACTCCTATTTAAGTCAATTTTGTGGGCAATTGAAGGTGTTGAATTTTCAATTTTCCTGAAAGCATATCTCTAAAGAACAAAGCGTATCTCAAAACAATCATTGAGGGAGAAAATAATGTTGTGCCAGTTACTTCATTTCAAGAGACCATTGTATCCTGAAGACAAACATATATGTCTGTGAGCACCTCTGCAAGGATGTTTCTATTTTAGTCCATTGCACCATCTACAAGCATCGGTCTAAGTTTTCCTATGTAAATTTTAGTTTCTCTGTATTTTGTTTATAATTTTATGTAATACTTTATTCTTACCAATAAAGTACATCATTCATTTTCTTACATAGACTTATTTGGGTTTTGTCTAATCATATAAGGCATATTGGGTTGAAAATATGATTTTTTTATCTTTATACTAGGAATACAATGAGACGAGGAGAAAATGAGGCAACAATCAACATCCCCATTGGTGGTGACTATGTTCCATCAACTTGATTGTAGGTGGCATGGCCTAAAAATATTTTATCGATCTATGATAATTTTTAAGTATAAGATTTATCATTTGATTAGGTATTAGAAATGAAATTATCTAAATTTTTTAATTTATCTTAGATCAGTAAAACTTTAATGTAAAAAATAATTAGATATGCCTCAATACATCATGTGTATAATTAATCACTTGAAATTATATATGTATTATACTATAAAAACATTATTATACTAAAAAAGTATTCAAATTTATTTCAGATCAATAAAATTTTAATGTAAAAAATAATTAAATATGTCTCAATACTCTATAAAGTATCTGTGTAGTTAATGACTCTCAAAATTATATGTGCATTATAGAGTAAAAACAAATGCTCATACTAAATTGATATTTAGGTTACTAAATGTATGGGTGATGATATAAAGAGAATATATAGATAAATATATAAGTGTATTTTAATAAATATATCCAATATGAACAAATGATTGAATATAAAAATGAAAAATAATAACTTTAGCCAAGATTATTTTTAGAAAAATATAAAAGAAAGAAATTGTGGAAGAAGTGTAGAATAAAACTTTGAATGCCATATACCGAACAATATAGTGTTCTGGGTACTTAAAATATGTTAAACAATGTGATAGCGATAACACATTTAGGGCACCTGCAATGTATTTTAGTATCCTAGTGTGAGTATCTCGAATGTGTTATTAGTTCTCATTGTTCAACACATTTGAAGTATCCTCAAGTTATACACATTCGAGATACCTGGTACCATTTGGCCTG
This sequence comes from Datisca glomerata, assembly GCA_003255025.1. NCBI lineage: Eukaryota > Viridiplantae > Streptophyta > Magnoliopsida > Cucurbitales > Datiscaceae > Datisca > Datisca glomerata. Next base: position 328,784 of record QANY01008461.1, read on the forward strand.
GTACAACAACCTTTCCCCTTGATTTGCTATGTTTATTCTAGTCTAATTTAACGAGGTTACATATGGTCAACTCATGCGCGTGGAAGTAAAGGTGAACAATTTTTTTACCTAGCCGACTGAAAAGAACCAAATTGAGTCGAAAATGTTTAGTTCGCTAAAGTTAAAGAACATAAGTTTCAGTTTGGTTTTAGAATTTTGAAAGTTTTCAAACCGAATCGAATCAAACTGAAACAATTTTCTAATAATTTTTCAATTTTTATCATATAATTTCTTACCGAATCGAATGAATCAAACCAAAATATTAAATATTAATTGTATTTTTAGTTTTCATGATGTGTTTTTTAGTTTTAATACTGTAATTTATATGTTATGTTGAAATTTTCAAGTTTTTTTTATTGTTTTTAAAAAAATATTCAACTATAGAATTGAACAAAATTAAATTATTTTATTTAAATTCAGTTCAATTCTTTTTTAAGACACAAGTCAATTCGGTCCGATTCACCTTAGTTTCATTTTTAACAAAAATAAACCAAGCTAACGGAACCATGAAACGTGGAAGGGAGGACAAAATACTCATCGTGTAAGAGGAGAATAAAAGAAATTAAGAGACATTTTACACAACTTTTCCTAGATGCTAACCTGGGTTCTTATACCTTTACGCAATGTCAGCAGAGACTCCCCCAACGAGAGGCGTGATCTGTGTAGAAACTTGCCTCTTCTAAAAGCAGGTTCTATTTTTCCCCTCCCACTCATCAATAAAATCTTACTTCCTCCTATATAAATAGTACCTACAAATTTAATCAATCTACCAACCACACATGTATTCAGCAGCCAAAACAATAATATTTATCTTTTCAACTATCTATCTCTTGCACACACTAATACTACAAATTCTTCAACATCTTAACAACTTTAAAATAACCAAGAAATCAATATATTATCAATCCTAACAAAGAGTTTAGATAGGATAAAATTAAGTTATAACATACATAAAATGTGTGGTAAATAGTGAAAGACTAATCATTGTGTCCCACAAGGTGGTGCTCTTCATGTTATTTCTCGGACGTCTTGCATACATTTTCAATTGAACGGATTCTTGTGATAGATCCTCAAGAGCTGCATCACCTTCTTCATTGTACATAATTGGGATGTCATCAGATATACGTGCATGTTGTCCACTATTTCCTTGTGATGTCCGTTCTCTTCTATGTCTTTGAGGCTGATATGCAAGTTCAGAAGTAGAAGCAACTTGCTTCATAGGACTCATCTCCAAATGTTCCAAAGCCCGGTGGTGTAAATGGATCATACTCAGGTATGTTGTCCTCATCATTTACAATTCGGCTACGACGCTGTGATGAATATTGTGTCCTATGAGCCGTACTAGATGGACGATATACCTCATGCACTTGTTCCATTACTTGAATTGCTATTCCACATGCATCACGTATAATGAGGAATGTGAACACTATCAAACGTTGGGTTTGGGATGTCATGTAACGAATGTTATGTGCAATGACTAATATCTCTAAACTCCATTAAATCCACATGTGTTGGAAGCGAAATGTATGGATGTGATGTGGATTTTGTCTCATTATACAATTCAACAAAGTTAGGTGGTGAGAGTTGTAAGTAAACATATTATGAACTTTGTAAGAGATCATCATCTTGTATTGGTAAAGTCACATAGTCGCACAACCCAACACCAAGATTTAATGATAAGCAACAAGTTACGTCGAGCTTTGTAAGAGGTCAACTGACAAGGCATCACATACGATATCGTAATTGGTCGAAGTTCATTCCACTATACACATTAATTTCCTTAATCGAATTACGATCATAACTGGTCCCATTTGTACCTAAACTATCTGGCCGTCCATATACAATAATGTTAACATACTTCTGTCCTCCATTGTTCAACTTACTATCCAACATAATTTTCCTCCAAATTGAATAGGTACATAAACAAAAATATAAATAGCATAAATATTATTTTTCTTGTGACAGAAAATTGTTTAAATATTGCAAAACCAAACCTTAATAGCTACTCTATCACTAATAAAGTATGTTTTACTAATAACATCATAAATATTTCCAAAAAAAATTCTTAACAAGAAATAAAACTTAAGGTAAATTTGAATTAAAAAAGATAAACACTAAGAGTTTTAAACAATGTCCATACCTGATGTACTAGGAAGGCAAGAACTTGGGCTGCTGAGATGGTGGTAGATGACCGACGACGAATAGAGGACGACTGAGGCGTGGGGATGGCTGGGAAGAGAGAAGAGAATTCGAGGAAGAGAGAGTGTTGGATGAGAGAAAAATGAAGAAGAAATGAGTATAAAGAAAAAAAAACATCTGAGTTTGTCTCTTGAAGATGAGAGTTCAATAAAAAAGGGAGGGAAAAACCTAACACGTCAGACTTCTTTAACATAAGAGGTCTGACCGACCTCGTCCAGCGAGGTCTGACCGACCTCGTCCAGCGAGGTCTGACCGACCTCGTCCAGCGAGGTCTGACCGACCTCGTCCAATAAGGTCTTTATTACCTCGTGAACAAGTTTCAGTCAGACCTCGTTCGACCAGGTCCAGTCAGACCTCATTCGACGAGGTCTCTTAAAACCAGATGTTTTGAAAACACAAGGTCCTCACTCCACGAACCTCGTGTTTTAAAACATGAGGCATTAACCTCACGTTGACATAACGATTCAAGAGGTGATTCACTGACATAACGAGTTTTTATCATTTTTCTAATTACTTAGAGAAGAATATCATTTTAATAAATTTTTATTAAAATAATATTAAAAATAAAAAAATTCATGCTAACCTGCACAAAATTAAGCAAATGCTAGATCCACCAGCTACTCCTCTCAGGTGTGCGAATCTCCAAAGTCCTACAGAATTGCATCGTAAATTTATGTGCATCACCTTGGAGACCGCAGAACTCTTGTTCACGGGTGTATGATCTTCGTTGGATCATCATCATTTTCACCCGTCTGTCCGTTCATTTCATTTGCTTAATTCCAGCAGCCAGGCCTTCGCAACTTTCTCCTTGCAATTGCACATATTACATTCACTGCAGGTTTTGTTTGAGCTGAGAAAGTGATCTGTACGAGATTCGGCAGATTATCCTTTTTCCATTTGATCGAAATTTTCCTCATGTCATCATCTTCTTTCTGAAGCCGCCGCTCCATTTTTTCCTCCTATTCTTCCATAATTTTTGGCCATCTGTGAAAGCTGTCGGAGTTGAAGACGCCATCTTTCATCCACTTTTTCCATTTTTCTGGGACGTGCTGACAGACCCAACACCTTCTGCATCCATTGTTGGTGAGATTAGCTCCTTAAGTTGTTGCTGTTATGGACAAGTCGAGCGCTTTGGAATATATCAACCAGATGTTTCCCACAGGTATCTCATGGTTAAGATATCGTGGCAGTGTTGCGTTTGTAAAGTTGTGGGGGGATATGTTAGAGATTATGAGATTCCTTACAGGCTATGCATTAGTCTTCTAACCTTATTGTGATGTTGATTCTATGAAATTTTATGATATCCAGAGGCATCTTTGTCTGGCGTAGAGCCACTCATGCAAAAGATACAAGGCGAGATTAGTCGTGTGGATGCTGGAATATTAGCGGCTGTCCACCAGCAGGTTATGATCTTTTCTTTATGGATTGATATCCTCACTATCAGTATTAGTTGCCAATAGTTGTCCTATTGGGTTCTTACAAAAAATTTTCTGTGACTGAGGCATGTAAAGCATTGTTCTTGTTCTCAAGTATTTTGATAAAAAATGATGATGAAAGAAAAAGTATTTTAATCAAAAACTGAAAATGCCTTCTCATTTCTATGTGTGAATAATTGTCGAAGATTTAATAGGAAACTTGCATATTTGAAAATGTTAAGGTCTTTAGTAAATTATTGAATTTGAGTAAATAATAAACAACCCGCTGGAGCTTGAATAGTATCTTCATGATTTCACTGACCAACAAGAGTTCTTGTTGGGGAGTTGGGTTTAGGAATAAAAGGTGCTCATACTCCCCACTCTTATTATTTGAGATATGAATTCAAATTCTTCTATTATGCACGGTAATCTGACAATATTTTGTGTACTTGTGAAACGATGCATCTTTTCTATATATTGATGTATTATTTATTGCCAATTCAGAGTAATTCAGGAACCAAAGCCAAGGAAGATCTTGCTGCTGCTACGCGTGCTGTTGAGGTCTGTTAAATAAATATGAGGTTTGAATTATTTGTTCTATGTTAAGCTTGGTTGCGAGATCTGAGTATTATAAAATGATGTTTCTTTGCATCGTTTAAATTAATCCTGATTATGGAGCAGGAACTCATGTATAAGATACGGGAAATAAAAACCAAAGCTGTGCAAAGTGAGACTATGGTTCAGGAAATATGTCGTGATATTAAGAAGTTGGACTTTGCGAAGAAGCATATAACAACGACAATAACAGCCCTTCATCGTCTTACGATGCTAGGTTAGTCTTTATCCATCTACAGATTCTGTTACAAATTTCTTATGATTTTGTTTTAGTTTTATTATCATGAAGTTCATTAGAACGTGGAACTACAAATCGTGTTCGGACTAGGACGTTTCTTTATAATAAGAGGTAAGAAATATTATGAGCTCTAAACAGAAATTTATGCCTGCTTCTCCCGGCAAATTTATGGTCACTTCTCTCGCAGCAAATTTATGCTCACTTCTCTCCCGGCAAATTTGTGATTTTAAGTTAAACTGACATAGAGTCATCCTTGTGGATGCTTGGACCTAAAGTCTTTTGTTTTCCCGTAAAGCGTTAATTATTGAAAGATTGTTTTTTCTATAAGAAACAAAATTATATCAAAATAAAAGAATCCATGACATTTCTAGGTGGATATAGAATCAACCATAAAGCAAACAAGCAGATTACAACAAAAAAGACTTTTGGACTAGAATAAAAAAGATCAATCAAATATCCCTCAAATTTTAGATTTAGACGACCAAGAAGAAGACAACACTACCACTTTCTTCCATAAAGCTTCAACATCTGAGGAGGGGCCTTAAAATCTCTGCAATTTCTCTCTGTTCACAACCAATGGAGAACAAGAATCGAATTCCTCCACAACAACTTTTTCAGATTATTAGTATTCAGTATTTATTATTAACAACACATTTGGTGTACTAGGCTGAGCCCAAACTAATTAGTGAAACACGATTGAAGAGGAGAAAATTGGTTTGCATGAGCTTGGCAGCTTGCTTCAGCCCTAAGCGTTTTACTATCTTATGAATAATTAACACATCATTTGTAATTTAAAACTTCGTCTTCAGGCCATACTGAATTCTCAGGTTCCAACGAGCCAAGTTCTGCATTCAAAGGATATTTCTATTAAACTAGTTGAGTTAGGCTTGGGCTTGACTTGAAACCTTAAAAGTTTTGACGTAAGTTGCACATGCTTGTTTCATACTTTGTTGGTTAGAAACATAGCTTGACATGAAACCTTCCTTGGGTTTCTATTGTTAGAATTTAGAAGTATTTATGGCAATCATTCCCAAGTCCGGGATTCTAAAGTTGTGGTGAATGGTTCATTTTGAAGATATTGGATGTTTATTTCAGCAGGTCTTGATTTTTTTCTCAATGACATTTCTCTAAGAATGGGTAATGGACATAAAATCTGGGAAAATATTTGGGTGGGGGAGAGTACTTAATCTTCCTTAGACTCTATACCTTGTCCTTGAATCGTAATGAAAACGTTGGGAGTTCCATTTTATCTTTGCCATCTTTATCTTGGAACCTTATATTTTTTTAATAGAAATCTCCACGATAGGGAGGTTGGGGATTATCAAAATCTTTAGCATTTTAGATAGAATTTCACAGGTTCTGGATAAAAGATTGTCGTCCCTTGACAGATGTGGAACAGGATTATATTCTCATGGTTGTTAATTTTGAGAAAAGTGAACATGGCTGATATACATCAAGAGAGAAAAGTCATTTTATGTTTTTGTCTCCCTATTGGTGTGGGTTCTGTAAAAGTAATGCTGCAAATGTGGATCATCCATATCTAATTATCCTCTGGCCTCATCTTCATGGAAGAAGTTGCTGATTGAGGAAGTTTGTTCTCAGCCACGTAGGCCAGAAATGTTGTTAGTGATGGGCATAGGAGGTTTCGATAGGCAGAAAAATGTTCTTTTGAGAAATTCAATTTTTGCTCTTCTTCCTGTGTGTGGTTAGAGAGGAGTAGCAGAGTTTTTTAAGATTCTTCTTCAGATGTTGAAGCTTTGTGGATGAGAGTCTAACTTTCTTAAGAATGTTCCGTTGTTCTTACTTAATTCTTATTGGAAGTCTTTCTGGTTGTAATCTATTTGTTTTTGGTGTATTTCTTATTCACCTTGAACTCTTTTCTAATCAACACCATGAACTCTTTTATACCATTTTTCTTAAATAATCTCTTCTTATTAAAAAAAGACATCAATATGCCTCTCCTATTTGTAAGTAGCCTTTCTATTTTATTCTATATATCCCCAAAATATAGAACTATTATCGAAAGGTAGAAGTTATTGCTGATCTATTTTTGGTAGTAAAATATAAATATTGGGAATTTAAGTTTAAATTCAGGCTTCAATTCCAACTGAAGTAGACTCGTGATATTGCTTCACCTAGGTTGAGGCTGTTTCAATGAAATATTATTTGTGTAGTAAAACTCAAAACATGCATGATCTCAGCTCGCTCTGCAAATGGACACTTAACTGAAGTCAAATTTTGTAAAAGCTTGACTCAATGTAGAAGAAGTTTAAACCCTAAAAATCATTAGAAACTTTATTGGTGAAAGTCAGCCCTTGCGAATGATTAACTGTGAGTTTGAGACTCAACCCATGCTTATTAACAAAACTTCTCTCATTTGCTTCCGCTTGCTCCAATGCTTAAAACCCTACTAGTTTCCTTATAGGAAAATAGGAATAAGGCGTTCGTCATACTTTCTAACAGGAAAAATATCTGTAGTAAATGGTCACGAGTATTGACATTGAAGTCTTCTGTCCAAAATTTTATGTCTAAAAACTCTTTTTGTCATGTTATTGCAGTCTCTGCCGTTGAGCATCTTCAAGTAATGGCTTCCAAACGGCAGTATAAGGAGGCAGCTGCTCAGCTAGAGGTACACAAATTATGCATAATATCCTCTTTAGTGGATAAAGACTGTAAGTATGCAGTTGTATGTGCTTTTAGTGCATTGTAATAAATTTATGAACATATTTTTTTTATAAGGATATTGCAGACGTAGCTAATAGACTCAGTTTTATGAATAATACTTTGATCATCGTTTAAAAAAAACTAATAGACACGTTTTGATTTTTTATTTTGGCATGTTTAGCATGTTGCCTTGAGATCATGTTCTTTGGTCTTCATTTTTTGGTGCTTTCACCTATAGTTTTCTTTTTCAAATTCTTACCAGTTGATCCTTCTACTATGACCATAGGATGTCTTCTAGGCAGGTTTGCTTAAGTTTTTTGTTGAACTAGTTAAAAAAGCATACACTATTCGGTGGTGCAATTAACAAAAGTGATGCACTTTGGAAGTGTAGTGCGGAGGATTTCCTATCCCCAATAGACGCGTTTTGTGTCAGATGGAGGAAGAATCTAATGATTGTATTTTCTTGCAACGTAGATGTGTTAGAAGCTATTGGGGGTAGAATCTAGGAAAAGTTCTTACATCTTGTAGCGTTAGGATCTATTGGGGGTAGAATCTCGGCCATAATACCAACATTCTTAGAGGCTTACTGTTCTTTCGGGTCCTTTTTAATTGGAAAGCTAGTGTAGGTGGTTTTCTATAGATTTTAATGTTTCTTAGGTTTTAGAGGATATTTGTCCTCTTCTTTCTGCACGTTTAGTTAAGACTTGAGACTATTTTTTCTCTCTCCATATGTGTATTTGATGGGTATTTTGGAATCTGTCGGAGTAATATGAGCCAAACATGACAATTGGAATTTGAATGTTTCTCCAATGTTCCATCTTTTAATATACTCTATTCTCTATTCTATTATGGATTATAATTAGAGATATTAACTTTGACTTGTATCACTGCATTGCGCTTTGACCCTGATCCGATGATCTTCATCTTTCTCTTTGATAGGAAACAAAAGATGTATACTAATGAAACGAGAAATTACAAAAGGAAGGTTTGGTGGATGAGCAATCCAACTGAACATGAAAATCAATCTATAGAAGAAGCCTTCCAGTAGAAGTAATAAAAAACAAAGAAATTATCAATGAATAACAGAGCAAAGGAATCCTTTTGAAATGTTTAGAACGGGACACCCACAGAGATAAAAAAATAAACTTCTGACCACACAAACTCGACATACTTGAAAACATCCTAAAAAATTCTCCTTTTATGATCCGTCCCGCATCCATAAGTACTGCAAAATAGCTAGCAACCCCGTGGACCAAAAACCCTTCTGTTTCTTAGTAGGCAGACCTCTCAAGTTCAGTTCATAAAACTTGGCTTCAAGATTCCTTGGAAACAACCAATTAATTTGTAAGACATTATAACTAAAAAGAAACTCTGATTTTATTCTTTATCTTATATATTTGATAAAGCTAGTTGGATATTACTTATATATTTGATATTACTTGTTGTTGGATGCAAGCTCGAAGATCCAACATCAAGCCTTCTTTTGGGGCCATCATTCTTTTAACTATTTTTTGGAGTATTTAGAGGGAAATGAATTCTATGATTTTTTATGGTAGAGAATTCTTTTTGTAAAGTTTTCATTTTGTTTCTCAGGGTACTTTTAAAGTGGCTTGGATGTTTGTTCCCAGGTTTTGTTGCTGAAAAAACCTGGGTAGAGTCCTTGCTCTTACTTTTTTCAGCTCTAGCCCTAGCTGTATATTCCCTTGGGGGCTTTTTGTGAGTAATACATATTTACCTTTTATCGATAAAAAATATAATTGATAATCTGTTAGAAAAAAAATGTGCTCAGAAATTTTTAAGGTTAAAAATTTGTAACTCGAGTTTACATGTTTCTGCTTAATGTGGTGACACAATCATGTCCACAGACTATCACAATGGAGCATCATTGTGTAAACCAGAGACAAGGCTACATAGAGCACAAGGGGGCTTGTGGCAATTGCCCCCTTGCTTTGATAAATTTGAGACTTCATGCCTAATAAAATGATTAAATTTGTCAAAGTTATATATTTGCCCCCTTTGTTTGTATAGAATTACGAGTTTATAATCATTTTGCCCCTCTAATCTTACTTGCTATGCGTTTAAAAAAAGAGTCTTACTTGTTATGACTATTTTTGTTGAGGTATTACCTTTTAGCTATAAACTGTATATGAAGTTAAATGTATAACGAGATAAGATATCAAAATTTGGTCAACAGTTCGATCCATTCCTTTAAAAATATATAGTTAATATATCTACATTTTCTATTCTCAAATATAAGAATGTCTCAAATAATCAAATCATGTATATCTCACATCACAAATAATTGAAAGAAAAGATACCCACTAGTTTGGTAAAAAAAAAGAAAATATACACACTAGTAAGACTGAGAAAAAAAGAAATAATATAAAAGAATGGGAGGTGTTGTGAAATTAAGTTTTGTTTTATTTTTATTATTCTAAAGTAAATATGATTCGTCCAAAATAAAATATGGTACCTAATTTTTTTATTGAGTTTGTTAGCGTTAGCGTAATTTTCCTTCTGAATCTTTAAGTATGATTTATTACTATTATAGTTATGACTAATTATATAGTATTATTATCTTCACAACTCTTACATTTATCATCTTTATCATAATTATCCCTCCTTTAAAAAATTGATTCTGGCCTTGCACCAGGTGCATACCCATAGTTTTAATTTCATTATGAGGTTTCTTTGCCGTTATAGTTCTTACCTGTAATTCTGTCAGTGTCTATTACTTATCATAGCATTGAAGATTATATCTTTTTTTTTTGGTTAATAATTGAAGATTATATCTGACAATTTTCTCGAAATAACTAATATTTTCTCTTCTAAAGAGAATTAGAACTATCAGAAAAACATTATGGTATTGCCAAAAGAATATTTTCCACATACCCACCTTTTAATTATATGAAAACTATGAAAGATTATATTTTTGTCATCAATGAAGTTTCTGATCCCTATAGAAAAAACGTTATAGTATTGCCCAAAGAATATTTTCCACACATCCACCATTTAAGTATATGAAAGCTATGAAAGATTAATTTTTGACAAGTTTCCTATCCCTGTAGAGAAATCTATGTCAATGATTATTCATACTGGAACTTAAATATTATCGATGATAAGTTATGTATTTAAAGACAGCTACGGCAAATCTAACAAAAACTAAGTTATGTATATTATTCATATATAATTCAAGAATAATTGAGATAAAAAATAGTGACGCAAGTTTTAATTAATTTGTAATGGAACATTTCATAAAAATTGTACTGTTTAAAGTTTGAACCTACTAAAGATGTAATATTTGATATTTAGCGACTACAATTAAGGAATTCTGAAAAGTAGTACGGACAATCCATTTTCCCCACATCTAGACTTTTGTATTTATTATATTTATCATAGACTACAGACTATAGATAATGAATTTTGCTTCCGTTCATTATATCAGTGACGTTCTCCATGTTAGAATTATAGATTATTAATTGTCTATTCCATGTCCTTGCACAATTTTTTTTTGTTTTTATTCGTTCTTTCTTAAAAACGTGGTATTGTTTTATTTCAGGCAGTGAATCAATTATGTAGTCATTTTGAAGCTTATAGGGATAATCCGAAAATCACAGAGCTGAGAGAGAAGTTTAAAAATATCAAACAAATTCTAAAGTCACATGTCTTCTCTGACTTTTCAAGGTACATTTATTTCCATTAGAACCTTTTTTTTAGAATTATTTTGGTCGATTAGTGTAATTACGTATAGAGTAAAAGTCCCAAGAAAAGGTATTTACAATCTGTAGATTGTGTTCTAAAGAGAGATTGGGTAAGTTATTCATCCAGTTCTTTACACCAACACGAGGAATAAGCAAATAAGCCACTCTCTTAATGGACAAAGAAACATAAAAAAACTTTACAATCTGAGTTTTCTATCCCTTTGAAAGTTCTAAAGTTTCTCTCTCTAGATAATTCAGAAAAGAGCCAGTGGAATAGCATGCCAAAAGGCCTATCGAAAACCAACTACCCTAAATCTTCCAACAAAAGAGGAATTTTTTCTTTTTTACTGAGGAAGGCATATTGACCACTTAATGTCAGTTTGCCCCACAGGGTCCAAGAGAAGGAACAATGAAGGAAGAGGTGTTTGTTAGATTATTCTGCTTCCTTACACAGAATACACCTGTTGGGAAGCAAAAATTTCTTTTCTTTAATATGTCCATAGTCCAATAAAAAATACTTGATACGTTTTTTTATAGGAAACAGAAAATATATATTAATAATTAAAAAAAAGAGTACAAGAGCAGGATTTGGAGGATGAGTAATCCATCAAAAACTGAAAACTAAACAGAACAAAAACAAAACAGACACTGAAATCCAAAATTACACACAACTACATCCATAATAAATTCCAATTATAAAAAAAAGAAGACCAAGGGGTATCTTTAAAAAGTTTCAACTTTGACGACCAAGAAGAAGCCAAAAGAATAATTTTCTGCCATAAAATAGATTCATTATCGTGTCTTCAAAATTCTTCCATTTCTCTCAAGCCAAAGGACCCGAAATAATGCAAAGACCGTGTGATACCACAAAACATTTTTCTTTTTATTTCCACCACCGAAATCAACATCTCCACTGAATAAGGCTGCACCCAGCTTAGATCAAACAACAACAACAACCGATTTCATAATGAATAAGCTAAAGGACAATGCAGGAAAAGATGGTTTGAACTCTCAAAGTTGCTTTTGCACAAAAGGCCCCAAGAAGGAGATAAGCACATATAAGGTCTTCTCTTTTGAAGTGTATCAACGGTACTTACCTTTCCCAATACTAAGAGCCATAAAAAAACTTTAACTTTGGAAGGAGAACAAGATTTCCATATTAGATGAAAAGGGAAGGATGGATGGGAATCTACTTCATTAGAAATAAAATTCATAAAGAATTTACAAGAGAAAACCCCTGATTTGTCAAGTGCCCACATCCTTTTGTCCATCACTTCAGAATTAAAAGAACAAGGGTTGAGCAAGGACAACAAATTAAGATACTCCTCTATATCTCAATCAGTAAGGTTTCTTTTAAAGGATAAATTCCAAGAGAGTGGAGAATAAGAAAGAATCAAGTCTCCAACTTTATTATCATGGTTCAAAGAAACTAAAAAAAGGCTTGGAAAAGAAGCAGAAAAAGCCTTATCATCCAATCATCTATCTTCCCAGAATTTAATTTTTTATACCATCACCTAAGTTCAGAGAAACTCCATTGAAAAAAGATTGAAGTCCTCCAGAAATAAACTTCCAAGATTTTTTAAAAGAACCACTTACCACCTTATTAGAAACCCATCCGTTGGAATGAGTACCATAAATGCTTTTGATAACAGAAACCCACAAAGAATCCTTTTCCAAAGGAAACCTCTAAAGCCACTTCCCTAAAAGTGCTTTATTCCTAGACAAAAGATTCCCTATGCCCAACCCACCTAGATCCTTGCTTTTAGTAACCTCTTCCCATCTAACTAAGTGATCTTTTCTCCCTTCCTCAACACCCTCCCAAAAAAAATCTCTCATCAATCTTTCTAAGATGCTAGCTACTTTTGATGGCAATCTAAAAATAGACATGTAATAAATAGGGATACTTCTCAAAACTAACCTGCCTCCTCTAGGAAAACAACCTTTTTTCCACCCATCCAATCTTTTCTTCACCTTCTCAACAACCAGATTCCAAAATCCCAAGGAATTGGGATTACCTCCAAGATATTGGGATCAAAGATTAAAGATTTTTCTTCTTTCTTTCATGTTTTTTGGTTTAATTAATAGCATTCTGAAAACATTGTGATACTGGTGGGATCATACACGTTGCTTTTGATGATAAGTTTGATTATTAAGTCCATCGGATTGTTCTACGTTTGAAAATGTTTCTTCATTTTTTCCAGAATTTTTTATGGGAAGCAGACTGAAAAGATAAAGGGAAAATTGTACAAGAAAAAGAAGGAATAAAGGATAATAAATTCATCTAGACGCCGAAAGAAGAGGAGTATCACCCTATTTCGTTAGCTTTAATCAGTAAGGATCAAATTAAGAGGAACTCCGTCAAAAAAGAAAAGAGTATTAACCATTAGGTCAAACAGAAAAGAAACACCTACTTGATGGTTGATGTTACTGAACCTTGCAATGCACAGTTCTGTATTTTCCAATTTACCTTGCTTTAATAGTTAAAATTAAAAAGTCATGTATGCATCGTAACTCATTGTTTCTTCTTTTGTCAGCTTAGGTACTGGGAAGGAGACGGAAGAAACTTACTTACTGCAGCAGTTATCTGATGCTTGCTTAGTTGTTGATGCTTTAGAGCCATCTGTAAGGGAAGAGTTAGTGAATAATTTTTGCAGCCGGGAACTTACTTCTTATGAACAGATATTTGAAGGAGCAGGTGTGTCTTTTCATATTACTTTTGTTTTTGCATGTGCATGTGTATAATGATCTCTTCAGAGATCCTGAAATTTGAACCACATGTGATAAATCATTAGAGCTGGCAAAGCTGGATAAAACTGAACGAAGATATGCATGGATTAAGCGTCGAATAAGAACAAATGAAGAAATCTGGAAAATATTTCCTCCTTCTTGGCATGTTCCATATCGGCTATGTATCCAGTTCTGTAAGAAAACAAGGTATTTATCTTATCGTTGAAATCAGATGCTTTCTTTTTATATCTTTAAAAGTAGTGCTTTTCATTTACACCTGATGCACTGCACTTTATTTTGTTATTACATAAAACGTAGCCTGAGTTCCTTGGGCAGGGTGGTTTAGGGGTTGGGTGCAGGAACATACTGATGGAAGAAAGATCTAAAGATAAAGAGAAACAAATAAGCGGGTCTGAAAAGAAATCTGATTCAGATGTTTAGCTCGGCAAATTAGAACGACGTGAGCAAAATAGAACTTTTTTTTATCAAAGAGCATAATAGGGATAGTGAACTAAATTAGGAAGGTATATGAGAAAAGTTATGGTTCTGTGGGATGAAATTTTCATGGATAACATGAAATCAGAATGCCAAACATGGCATGCCATCGTGCCGCGCTAGACACTAATATGTCCTTGAAGCTGTTTTTATTTCATTATCTCCATCATTAATGATATTGGGGAGGAGGAAGTCTCTTCTTTGGTTACAAACTTACAAAATTGAATAAGTTAAAATTTTCAATCAGTAAACATATATAAGATTGGTTTTAAAAGGTCCCCGTAGTGGTAGTTATAGCCTAAAAGCACATTAGAATTTTGAAAATCTGAGAATTCTGACTGTAAACTTTTCTTTTTGTTGATGTTTTCATTACTCCGAATCCTCAACATCTCGTGGAACATTGAGATAACACAGCAGAACAATAACTCACATTAAATTTACTTTTTGCAATCCTTTTGGTCTTATTGTCCGAGCACAATCTCAGAACCTTTGAAAGGAATCATATGAATTTATATGTTTTGTGGGAGTATGTCAAATTGGTGGCGTCTAGTGACATATTGTTCAAATATCTTTTGGGGGACGTCCTTTCTTTTCGGTCCTCTCAAATAGGAGAGGCGTTGTTAGTAGATATGCGTATCACATAGAGGTTTACTTGTCCTTTTCTTGCCTTTTTACTTTTTAATGAAAGAAAAGAAAATACATTCTCTTATCTCAAAAAAGAATGTTGATTATCATGCATTCCTGCTCTCTCCATTTGAGACTGTTAATTATTTATTTTGTTTTTATCAATTTCATTTATTTTATATACTCTTTGTTTCTAGAAAATTCATTATGCTTTTTGATAGGAAAACCTGATGGTTTTTTTTTTATAGAAATTCAGTATGTGGATGCTATTTTTTGTGTATGCAGTTGATAATTTATGTGATTGAATAGAAAAACCTGATGATTTTATCCTACAATACCGGTTTACATTCCTCCCTCATCATTGTTACCTTAATATGATTACACTCACCTTTCTGTTTGAAGAAACTTACTGTTATATGAACTAAAAAAAGTCAAATACATTCATAGAACTAAGGATATTTGTCTCTCCTTTGGAAATAAAAAATTTGCCCATTTGGGTATATTGTTAAAGGACTAACAACCTAATATGCTTTTGTCGGAGAGAGTTTACTTGATTTTCACGATTTTTGCAGACTTTTAGGATACAATTGGCTGGCTTGATTGTGTTGAATTGTTTTGTGTTTTCAGGAAACAACTTGAGGATATCCTGAATAATCTGAAAGAAAAGCCAGATGTTGGGACGTTACTACTAGTAAGCCATATGATTTAAATAAAACTTTGGATGATGTATTCTTACTGCTGCTTTTGCATAGTAATATGCAAATATATATAGCCTACGTGTCTGTTCAGTTGAACAGAGCTTCTTTCCATAAGTGAAGCTCTGTTCAGACGGACAGAGTTTCCCCTAGGGAAAAACTGTCAATTGAACAGTTCCCAAGGATATCTGTCCAGTTGACTGAGTTTCCCCATGGGAAGACTGAAGAGAAATAAAAAAGAAGCAGGCAGGAGGAGAAAAAAGAAAAAGAGAAGATGAACAGGAAAAAATGCTAAACAATTAATAGAGAATAGAATTATACCTTTGGGCTGCAGAATTTCTTTGCGTGAAAGGAGTAAAGAGGAGTAGAGGATAACTGAAAAGTTTCTTTCTATTCCAAGAAGTAAGAGAGGGATATATGATTTTTACTTCTTAAATTACTCAAAATCTGTCCTTCAGTTAAAGAATTGAGGGAATAGGGGTAACATTTAAAAACCTATATTCTTACCTATTTTATCTCATAGCAAATCTGACTTCAACCAGGCGCTTGCCTGGGATGAAAGGTGACGCAATGGTGAGAGAGGCGCGTGCCTTTCTGATTATGCACACCTCAGGTTGTTAAGAGGCGTCGCCAGGGAAGCTCGCCTCACTCTCGCCATAGGTGCGTGCCTTGGCACACATTGAAATACTAGAAAACTAAAAGATTTATATTGATCAATAAAATTTAGATAGTACATGGGGTATTTATACACATGGATAAGAAAGTTAAAAATACTAAAATACCCTTAAATACCAGAAAAGTAGCAAAGATAAATAATATTATCCAACACTCCCCCTCAAGCTGGCGCATAAATATCAATCATGTCTAGCTTGCGAAGAGTAGGACCGACAGGCTTTGTAAGAGTATCAAAAGTTTGCTCAGATGAAGGAACAAACTTTGTAGAGATAGCTCCAGACTGAACTTTCTCTCGAATGAAGTGAATATCAACCTCAATATGCTTGGTTCTTTCATGAAGAACATAATCTGAAGCTAAAGTTAAGGCTGACTTATTGTCACAATACAATGTGGAAGGTAAACATGGCAAGAAACCGAGTTCACCTAGAATAGAATGAAGCCAAAGAACCTCACACGTCCCTTGAGCCATTGCCCTGTATTCTGCCTCAGCAGATGACCGAAAAACCACAGATTGTTTCTTGCTTTTCCAGGAGAGAAGATGATTACCATAAAAAGTACAAATACCAAATGTAGATCTCCTATCTGTCTTTGACCTAGCATAGTTAGCATCGGTAAAGCAAGACACATCGAATGTGTTTTTGGAGGAATAGAAAAGACCAAGGCCCGGACAAGACTTCAAGTATCTCAAAATATGGTAAACTGCATCCAAATGTGAAGTACGGGGAGCATGAATAAACTGGCTCACAAGGCTAACAAAAAAAGCTAGATCGGGACGGGTGCTAGTCAGATAAATAAGTCTTCCAACCAATCTCTGATACATACTCGGATTTGCTAATAGTTCACCTGATTCAGCTGAAAGTTTGACATTCGGATCCATAGGTGTAGATGCAGCTCTACATCCCAACATCCCAGTATCACCAAGCAGGTCAAGAACATACTTCCGCTGCGAGAGAGAGATACCTATCTCGGAACGAGCAACCTCAATACCCAAAAAATAGTTTAGCCCCCCCAAATCTTTGATATCAAAAGCTAAACTAAGATCTTCCTTGACCTTAGTAATGCCGATACTGTCATCACCAGTCAAGATGATATCATCCACATATACAGAGAGGATGACACATTGCCCTAATGAATTCCGTCTGATAAAATATGTATGATCAGAGTGACATCTAAGAAATCCCAACTCAAGCACCACTGCACTAAACCGAGCAAACCAAGCCCGCGGAGACTGTTTCAACCCGTACAAGGATTTTCGCAGACGATATACTTTCCCTGAATACTCCCCCTCAGCCCAAAAACCTGGAGGTGGATCCATATAAATAATCTCATCCAAATCACCATTCAAGAAGGCGTTCTTGACATCCATCTGATGCAAGGGCTAGGAGTGAGAAGCAGCCAAAGAGATAATAAGACGAACAATACTGAGTTTTACAACAAGGGCAAAGGTTGCACTGAAATCCTTGCTGGGAATCTGAGTAAAACCTTTGGCGACTAGACGTGCCTTGTACCGATTAACAGTTCCATCCGCATTATATTTAAGATTAAATACCCAACGACATCCAACCGTTTTCATCTCATCTTGCATTGCGGCCACCCACCGTGGGTCTCGTGTTGCTTCCCCAACAGATCGCGGAATCGCAGTAGAATCAATGTGACTGACAAATTCCTGAAAGGAACTGGACAGAGCACTATACGAAATATGATTCCCAATAAGGTGGTCAGTAGAACATGATAAAGTGAGGTGATTAGGGGGCGACGGTCCCGCAAAGGATATCGTGGAGAGGGGGGAGGATCAGTACCTTCGTTCATAGAGGAGTTCAGCACAGGGAGATGAGAGCGACGACTATACACCTTGGTAGGAGGACCTACAATGGGAGGCAACGAAGTAGGAGAAACAACGGGAGCATCTATATTGGGGGGGGTCAAGAATAGGGATAGGACGAGGAAGATCGTCAACAGATGGGACCCTAGTCCTAACACCAATGGAACCAGAAAAGAATGGGGTATTCTCCCAAAAAGTAACATCCAAAGAAGAAATAAACCGTCTAGATGAGGGATTGTAACATTGATACCCTTTGGACTGAGATAAGTATCCCATAAATGTGCAACGGATAGACCTATCGTCCAACTTTGTTCGAGTAGGACTCTTGTTTTGAACAAAGCAAACACAACCAAAGACACGAGGAATAATAGGGAAAAAGGGTTTTTCGGGATGAAGAAGACCTAAAGGAGTTTGCCTGCCCAAGGTTCGACTAGGAACTCTATTAATCAAATATGTTGCGGTGAGAACAAACATGTCCCAAAAAATTTAAGGAACTGACATTCCCTTCAAAAGGCAACGGGAAATGCCCGTAAGGTGGCGTTTCTTACGCTCAGCTACGCCATTTTGTTCAGGAGTATATGGACATGTAAGCTGCTGAAGAATCCCAAGACTAGAAAGATGAGAGACAAGATCACCTGAAATATACTCCCCCCCATTATCAGAACGAATCGATCGAACAACAGTTTGATACTAGGTTTTGATCATAGTAAGAAATTGTTTAAGCACATGTGAGACATCAGATTTTTTCCTAAGCAAATAAACCCATGTCATCTAGAAAAGGCATCAATAAATGTGACATAAAATCAGTGTCCAGACATAGCAGTAACAGGAGATGGACCCCAAACATCAGAGTGAATTAAATCAAACGCAGCAACAGATCTATTCATGCGAGAAATAGAAGGCTTACGACAATGTATCGAAAGCTCTCAAATTTCACATTTTAACTGAAAGTGTTTACATGCATTAATCAACGAAGGAAATAACGAACAAATATATTGAAAATCGACATGTCCTAAATGAGCATGCCACAAATGTAAGTCTTTAAAAGAAAAGGAAACAGGAAAATAAAAGATAATAGAAGAGGCAACTCGAATAATAGAATCTGGTGGTTGAAGGGGAGGTGGATCGCCAAAGTAGTATAGTCCACCCGCTCATACCCCCTGCCAAAAATCCTCTTCGTACGACGGTCCTGCAAAAAACAACGATCAGCCAAAAAAATGACAGCACAATCTAGAGCTTTGGCTAGGCGACTAACAGATAAAAGGTTCATAACAGAGTAATTTCAGGAGACAGTTGTACAGTCCCTCTACCGCTCACAACAGTCCGAGAACCATCAGCTAACTGTGCCGAACCTTTAACAGGTTCCAATGGTGTAGAAAAAATTGATAACTCACCAGTCATATGATCATTTGCCCCCGAATCTAAAATCCATGTAGGTGACTCAGTACGAATATGAAGTGTAGTGGGAGTACCTGAGGCAGTGGAGGTAGGAGGATCAGAGACATGAGCAATAGCAATAGTATGAGTTTGCTGAGACATAAGATGAGACACCTGAGCCTGTAAAGCTGCTACTTGAGAGAGGACAGATGACTCGGCCAAATTACTGGTGGCTACAGAAGCATTAGCTACCATTGCCGATCTAGTGGGCATATTAATATTCTTCTGGAATTGAGCGCGCAACTCGGGACGAAGTTTCAAACAAGTATCCTTGATATGATCATTGTTCCCACAATGATGACAAAATTTCCTCCCAGCTGGAGGACGAGAACTAGAGAAACCACGGGCACCAAGGGCCATCTGATCATTATTACTAGCAGTGGCAGGGATGGGAGTCGGGACCGAGATATGACGTCAACGCTCATCTCCATCAACCATGGAAAATGTCTCAAGCAAGGATGGTACAAGAGAGGAATTAAGGATTTTGGTACGAAGTGACTCAAATTCAGGCTTAAGCCCCATCAGAAATGCATGTGTGATGACGATCTAGTCTTTTGACTGCTACATGAGCCATTGTCCCAAAGTCACTGACTGGTTCATATTGAGCCATCTCATCCCACCGTACACGTAAATATCCAAAAAATTGAGTAACATTCAATCCAAGTCTCTCCTGATTGGCATTAGCAATCTCCTGATATAACTCAAAATATCGAGCCTCATTCCTTGAATGGGCATACATGGCAGTCAAAGCATTCCACAAATCGACAATCGTCTCATTATACATAAACATATTATAGACCGAAGACTCCGTAGATCCAAACATCCATCCCAATATCAAACGGTTATCAACATCCCACTAGGCTTCCTTTGCATCGTTATCTTTAGGGCGAGGAACACGTCCTTGAAGCTAAAGACTCTTTCCTCGTCCACCAAGGAATAACTTCAACGATCGAGACCAAGCAGTAAAATTTCGTCCATTTAAAATAACACTAGTAACTCTTCCACTGGACACAGGATAAGCCAGATCTGGCTCAGCAACAGCCGTAACAGCAGCATTTGAAGATTCAGACATTACGAATCCAAGAAAGCAATACAAATTACCAAGAAAATCCGATGGAGAGATGAAGAAAGATTGAACAAGACTGTCTATATCATGAAAAAGTCACCAAATGAGTGACCAAACTGTGGTCTAAACCACAACAATCCAAAAAATGCAGAAAATCCTAGGTCTGGTCAGCACACAACCTAGGAAAACCCAGCCACTTTGAAAAAAACAAAGCTGGAAACAGTAAAAAAAGAGCTCCGGCGGCCGGAGGTGGCGGCGCTGGTGGCCGCGACTGGGCGGCGGCAGGCTGGCGCGAGTGGCGGTGGTCGGCGCTGTGTGGTGGCTGTGGCAGTGATGGGTGGCAGATTAGGGTTAGGGTTAGGCTCTGATACCAACTAGAAAGCTAAAAGATTTATATTGATCAATAAAATTTAGATAGTACATGGGGTATTTATACACATGGATAAGAAAGTTAAAAATACTAAAATACCCTTAAATACTAGAAAAGTAGTAAAGATAAACAATATTATCCAACAGAAATCACTGGTTCCTTCTCCTGTCCTACGTAATTCAAGCTCTTTGGAGAATTGGAGGTATCTTGGCTACTCCTAGGGATGTTAATTTACTGGCTATACTTGATCCTTTTGGTTGGAACATATTTACTAATAGAAAACTAAAGTACTAGCGAATTGCATCTGGATTGCACAATTTGAAACATAGGTCACGAGCGATGCCTTACTGATTGTGCACGCCTCAGGTTGTTAAGAGGCGTCGCCAGGGAAGCTCGCCTCACTCTCAACATAGGCGAGTGCCTTGGTGCACTTTGAAATCACTGGTTCCTTCTCTGTCCTATGTAGTTCAAGCTCTTTGGAGAATTGGAGGTATCTGTGCTACTCCTAGGGATGCTAATTTACTGGCTATACTTAATCCTTTTGGTTGGAACATATTTACTAACAGAAAACTAAAGTACTAGCGAATTTTCATCCGGATTACACAATCCGAAACATAGATCATGCGCGATTTGGAATGAGACTTTCGATGATTGAGTATTGAACCATAAGTAAAGACAAATGGTTTTCTACTAGGACAAATGATTGATTATTTTTAATGAGACAAATGGTTTTCTACTAGTACTTTGCTTTTGTGTACTGCTTTATCATACAAAATGTGTTTTATATTTTTTTTTTATAACAAAAGATGTATTATACATTAATTAAAAAAATAATCAAAGAACAAAATTTTAACTAGAAAGACATTGAAAGAAACAAGTGAGAGTTGAACTCTTGTCCAAGCCTTATCCCACAGCATGGGCCGGTCAGGTGCCGCAAATGTTTTGTAACTACATGCTTGACTTATTATTTATAAGTGTTCAGTACTTGGGGCCTGTTTCTGGCCTCAGCCTATTTGATATTTCTCCCATTCCGGGCGAAATTTACATATTTTGGCCGAATGTTCCGTTCCGTTTCTGTCCCAGAACCGGAATATTCCGTCCGTTCCAGCTGGAACATAACGAAATTAACCACTATGTGTTGTTGCCTCATCAATTATATTTTAGTTTTTTCCCCATCCATTACTGATTTCTATAGTATTTTTGTACAGGCACTACAACGAACTCTAGAATTTGAAGATGAATTGGCAGAAAAATTTGGTGGGGGCCGTGGAAAAGAGATCGGGAATGAAATTGAAGATATTGATAGAGAGAATAATAATAGTCTAGCTGTCTCGGACATTCGAAAGAAGTATGAACATAAGCTTGCTGCAAACCAAGAAATTGGCACTGAAGTAGGCATTTTGCTTTATATACTTCTATAAAATTCATCTAATTGGTAGTTTAAAACACCTTAGAAGATTATCTTGTCACCAATTATCCACTATATTCTTCTATTGGCAGGAAAAGGATGGGAACAAGGATATATCAGTTCCTGGGGCTGGGGTATTTTTCTTTTCCATCTCCAAGAACTGTTAGAATTAAAATCACTTTTTTTGCACGTGTTAGAAAGAAAGAAACAAAATTTATTGCGGTTGTTTTTTCTATGTTGCTCAAAACGATTTGTTTCCACCTGTGGCTGACTGGTAAGGTACATCTAAATTTGAAATAAATGTGTTAAGAAAGAAGGCAATTACGCTATTAAAGTTCAAAAATTGAAGATCCATAATAGCAGAAGAAAGATGAAGAGGAAAAGAAGAAGAAACACATTGCATTTATCTGGTTTTATACTGCCATTTCATATTTTTTGGTGTTTTTAGTTATAGCTAGGCGACATGTTTCAATACATAGTGATTCCCCCTGCCTTTGTTTTTTTATGTTTCACTGTTATTTTTAACTTTTTATTTTCTCAAGGACCACTGACCTTTTCACTTTTGGCTCAAATTATTTTCCCCCTTTTCTGGCTGCCTTTGAAGCCTTAGTTTCATTATCAATTGTTGCATTGTGACTATATAAATGGCAATTTTATAGCTTGTCCTACATCAATTTTCTTTTACTTATATTACTAAATCCTTTCGTGGGTACCATTTATTACTTTTATTATATATCATATCTGCTTAACATGTTTTCTTTTCTCTGTTATTGTAAATCAGTTGCGACTCATGGAGAAAAAATTATTTCGAGTTGCTGATAATATTGTTACGATTGTTTCTTGAGTTAAAAATGTTGGTTAATTTGGTTTTTACTTATCCAGTAGAAGTACTTCAATACTAGACTAAAATGCTTTGAAGCAATCATATGCTATTTTGTACTTATGCTGTTTAGTACTTTGAAATTGTTAAAAGTATAAAAAAAATTCTGACGTTGCTCATTTCTATGTAAATGGTCTGAAAATAATTGTAGAGGACCTTTCTTAAAAATTCCTAGCATGGGAAGTCTCAAAATGTGATTTTAGTTTTCAGTTACTGCTTTGTTCTGGGAAATTATGGGTCGCCAAACTACTTGAGATCCCACTGCTAATTTTTCCCTTGCTAATAAACATAGAGTTGTTCTGATAATTACTATTAATTTTTGTGGCAGTTTAACTTCCGTGGAATTATCTCATCTTGCTTTGAACCTCACTTGATAGTCTATATAGAACTAGAAGAGAAGACCCTAATGGAGAATCTGGAGAAACTTGTCCAGGTAATTTTGGTGCATTTATCGTCATCAACTGTCTATAATCTACTTATGCTAAAATTTTCCTTAAATTAGTTTTTTTGCAATAGGAGGAAAGCTGGGACGTTGACGAGGGAAGTCAGAATAATGTTTTATCTAGTAGCATGCAGGTAACCTTTAATTATTGCTTGGTTCATCATTTGAATATTTGGTATGTATCTCTTGAGTTTGGACATCTCTTAACATTCGTAAATTGCATTGCTGCACCTGTAACTGTTTATTCATAATATTTTTAGAAGAAACATATAGTAAGTACAAAGGGGGCATGAGCATCATAAAAAACTCAGGTTGTTTCTCTCATGCCATATGGTCCAAAAAAGCATAAAGAGCTTAGCTCCTTTTTATCATCCATCAAGAAATTGTAAACCTGTCTCTGTTTCTAATAAGAAACGAAGTTAAGTTGTACTTCTGTCTACTCACTTAGGGCTGTACTGTTGTGAAATCAAAAAATGGAACAAAGGAATTGAAAACTGAAACACAGGGCATGAGCATCATAAAAAAACTCGGTTGTTTCTCATGCCATATGGTCCAAAAAAGCATAAAGGATTTACCTCTTTTTCATTCCATCAAGAAATAGTTCCCTATGGGTTTCTTATACTAAGTGGTTTAAGAATATTCCCTTGTTTTTATTAGTACGGATTCGTTAGCTGCTTGTAAAGATTGATTTGAATTTGCATGGAGTTCTTTTTTGGTTTCGGTTGGACTGCTCATCTGCCGAACTTTGCAATTAGTTCTTTTTCTTAATAGAAATCGTTTCTTATCCAAAAAAAAATTCCATCAAGAAATAGTACTAATGAGAGGTTGGCCAAATGGTCAGGCCTGTGTTATGCTCCCTCTAGGTCTGGGGTTCGACTCCCCTCAAGGGTACCTGCATGGCCTGTGGTCATAGTTTCCTGCTTCCCAAAGATTGTAGGATTCGGCGGAGGCTCCAGTTTTGAACTTGGCTTCACATAAGTTTGAGTTGAGGGATGTCTGGGTTTTCAAAGAAAAAAATAGTAAACCTGTCTCTGAATAAGATACTAAGTTGTACTTCTGTCTACTCACATATCTACACACTTGACTGATTAAATTTATGATGCCAAATTCTGTGCCTTCGTTATTTGCTAATATGCTATTTACTGTAGGACTGTATCTTAGAAGTAATTTGGGGGTGGGAGTAAAATGTCTGTTATGTTATATTCCTGACAGAAGTTTTTCATTAATATATTTGTCAAATCGTTTTGTGGCATTGGGAAAACTCAAATTGGTGAGCTGGTTTTTTCATCCATATTTTAATTATTAGCTACAAACTGAATAACTATCTTTAGAGAACGACAATAAGACGGTGCAATTAGGAGAACAAGAAGTAATCCAATGTACAAAAACATCAAAGACACTAAACCCAAACATCTTGTGAACTCCTAAGAGTAGATACGATGAACATGCTTAAAGTTTTTCAGTTTAGAGATTTGTAGCGATTCAAGAAGAAAAGCAGCTAAATGGTTTATAACTCTTTCAACTATCTTCAAAGATCCTCCTATTGAGCTCGGATAATGCCACTGAAAATATATCCATAATTGCCGTCTTCTAAAGAACTATCTTTTTCTTATGAGTAGATTTCTGGCTTAGCAAAGTAGATTTCTGGCTTATAGGGATCACCTATTGAATCTCAAACCTCGCAATAGTTTATATCATAAACAAAAGAGGTGGCTAAATATTTCAACTTTCACTATTTTCTCCATTTTAAAAGATTGGCCTTGTTGACAACATAAGCCTTTTAGCAAAGCTACGTGCTTATCACTCTGTGCGACACATCTTTGCAATGGGATGCTATTGTATTTAGTAACATCTAATTTATAGCATCTCCTGGTGGACTAACCACTTAGTTAGCTGGTACTTTAATCCCTTTTTCCCTTTTCAAGAGTCTCTTTTGCATCAATAAACAGCCTCTCATGCTTGTTTTAGACGCGTGATTGTAGAATTTCTTTATGTGGCCGATATTTTAACTAATGTTCAATTTTTATTTCTGTTTTGCAGTTGTTTCTTATAATTAAGAGGAGCTTAAAGCGATGCAGCGCTTTGACTAAGAACCAGACATTACTTAATTTGTTTAAGGTGACTTGAGATCTGCTTTTACTATCCACTTTGTCTATTGCCATGGTACAATACTTGGTGATGCATGCATATACAGTTCACCACCATCAAGCATGAACACCGGTCCTTAGCTCACATGTCTGTTTCGAGGATGTATAGGACACACTCTCAGACTTACACTATAACATTGACATTTAGAAGATGTTTTTATGTTAACCAAGTCAGACAGGTGATGAGTGTGTTAGACCATTGTGATCACGTTTTTAAGGAGTTTCTGTCTAGAGAAGAATCCAAATGTAGTCGTTTTGCAGGAGTCTGAGTTTGAACCTTCCATAGACGTTTTCCTCAATAGGTTTGGAAATTTGAACATATAAATTGGTTGGAGCTCTGTTCTCTTGGTTTTTTAGATGGTATTATTGTCCTTGAGGATGAGAGATCAAGTCGTTTTCTCAGTGATTTCCTTGGCAACTTTTCGGTCTGTGTTAAAATTGCGTTTGACGATTCTCCTTTTTTATGAACTCGCCAACACATACATGCGATGCATGTGTAACTGAATTCATAATATTTTAGCTCAAATCATCACTTGTAATTATGCTGTGTACATATGAAAATTCTCTATGTGGATCAATTTATCCTTTTCATGCCTTTTTTATTTTATAATTCGAAACGTGCTCTATTTTAGGATTTTTGGATAAGCATGACTGCATATGCCACCCAGTATATAAGATGTCAATTCTTTGATTTTAAAATTAGACTTTATTGTGAATCTAATCACATTCATGATATTAAAAAACTTGAGGTGAGATGGATTGTTTTCATCTGGGCGATTCCCAAAAGCCTACTGCACAATGAGGATGAGGGTGCTTAACAATTTAATTGCTGGATGGAGTTTATGTGATCCTATTTGGAGTCGTGGTTCCTTTTCCTGGTCCAATCTATGTTCTGGTTTCTAGAAGATTGGAGGGATATTAACGCGAGAGTTTCTCTTACCTAAAACTACCTCTGTTCAGTGGGCCATATTCCTTGATTTAGGAAGAAATAGATTATATGTCTTATTTGCAATTTGCAGATGATACTATCTTTTTTATCCCTAACAGTAAAGAGAGGTTTGAAAATTTGATGAACACAGTTAAATTGTTTTGCTCTCTCTCCGGATTGAAAATTAATTTAGAGAAGTGTGTAGTGGCAGGGATTAATGTTAATAATCTAGTCTTGAACGAGTTTGCCAACATTGTAGGATGTGGTGTGGGATCTTGGCCTATGAAATATTTAGGCCTCCCTCTCGGAGGTAATCCCAATTCCTTGGAATTTTGGAATCCGGTTGTTGAGAAGGTGAAGAAAAGATTGGATGGGTGGAAAAAAGGCTGTTTTTCTAGAGGAGGCAGGTTACTTTTGATACAAGCTCAGTATCCCTATTTATTACATGTCTATTTTTAGATTACCACCGAAAGTAGCTAGCATCTTAGAAAGATTGACGAGTGATTTTTTTTGGGACGGTGTTGAGGAAGGGAAAAAAGATCACTTAGTTAGATGGGAAGAGGTTACTGAAAACAGAGAAAAAAATTAAATTTCTCTAATAATTTTATTGAGTACGATTAACCCTAATATATACAGGTTTTACTACCTAAAATATAGACGTAAGAATCTGGAAAGATAACCAGAAATCAGGAAAACAAATCTAGAAAAATAAATGCTGCAAATATGGAAAGAATAAACAGAAAAATAAATCCCTAAACTAACTCCTAAAAAACTGAAACACCATAACAAACAAGATATTGCTGTGAACAGCTGTGAACAGTTACTAAAAGCAAGGATCTAGGTGGGTTGAGCATAGGGAATCTTTTGTCTAGGAATAAAACACTTTTAGGGAAGTGGCTTTGGAGGTTTCCTTTGGAAAATGATTCTTTGTGGGTTTCTGTTATCAAAAGCATTTATGGTACTCATTCCCTGGAAGTTTATTTGTAGAGGACTTGAGTCTTTTCTTAATGGAGTTTCCCTGAACTTAGGTGATGGTAAGAAAATTAAATTCTGGGAAGATAGATGGTTGGGTGATAAGGTTTTTTCTGCTTCTTTTCCAAGCCTTTTTTTAGTCTCTTTGAACCATAATAATAAAATTGGAGACTTGATTCTTTCTTACTCTCCACTCTCTTGGAATTTATCCTTTAGAAGAAACCTTATTGATTCAGAAATAGGGGAGTATCTTAATTTGTTGTCCTTGCTCAACTCTTGTTCTTTTAATTCTTAAGTGACGGACAGAAGGGTGTGGGCACTTGACAAATTGGGGGTTTTGCACTTGTAAATCCTTTATGAGTTTTATTTCTGATGATGTGGATTCCCATCAATCCTTCCCTTTTCCTCTAATATGGAAATCTTGTTCTCCTTCCAAAGTTAAAGTCATTTTATGGCTGTTAGTATTGAGAAAGGTAAGTACTGCTGATACACTTCAAAAGAGAAGACCGTATATGTGCTTATCTCCTTCTTGGTGCGTTTTGTGCAAAAGCAACTTTGAGAGTTCAAACCATATTTTTCTGCATTGTCCTTTAGCTTCTTCATTAGGTCGGTTGTTGTTGTTTGATCTAAGCTGGGTGCAGTCTTGTTCAGTGGAGATGTTGATTAGATTAGATTTCGGTGGTGGAAATAAAAAGAAAAATGTTTTGTGGTATCACGCGGTCTTTGCAGTATTTTGGGTCCTTTGGCTTGAGAGAAATGGAAGAATTTTTGAAGACACGGTTATTGATGAATCTATTTTATGGAAGAAAATTATTCTTTTGGCTTCTTCTTGGTCGTCAAAGTCGAAACTTTTTAAAGATACTCCTTGGTCTTCTTTTTTTGATAATTGGAGTTTGTTATGGACGTAGTTGTGTGTAATTTTGGATTTCAGTGTCTGTTTTGGTTTTGTTAAGTTTAGTTTTCAGGTTTTGTTGAGTACTCATCCTCCAAATCCTGCTCTTGTACTCTTTTTTTTTTTAATTATTAATATCTATTTTCTGTTTCCTATAAAAAAAAAAAGATGGAGCCAGCCTTTCAGATTTGAAAACATTGTGCCTTCACACCATACCTTGAAAGGTCATTTTAGTAGATGCTGGGATGATTCTCAAGTTCCTGTTTCGGAGGTTTTAAGTTCATGCATAGGCTGGAAGAGATTAAAGGGAGGCTGAACCTCTGGAACAAAGAAGTATTCGGAGATTTGAAAGCTCTTATACTGTATAATGAAAGAATCGTGTTCATCGCTTCTCCGTAGGTGTCTAATAGAAAGGGGATTCGCTTTTAAGGGGGAGGGAGGAGATTAAACAATGGAAGAGATAGCATTTGAAAAAAGAATTTAGTTGGCAGAAAAATCTAGACTCGCATGGCTTAAAGAGGGGACTGATGATATAAAACTTTTCCATAGTGTGAAGAAGGAGAAGGAAGAATTTGATCACAAAGAGGACAAGGAGGATGGATCTTTTAGGTTGAAGGCCTTGATTGCAATCCCATCTGCTGCTAGGGGTGTTCACGGTTCGGTTTTTCGGTTTAGTATTATTAATTAAAAATAATTTTTAAATGATATTATTGAAAAAAAATATATATAATTAAAGTTTTATTTCGGTTCGGTTTTATAAGAAATTATATATAAAATAAAAAAATAATATAAATTTAATGTTTCAGTTCGGTTTGGTTCGAAAACCATCAAAATTCCGAACCGAACCGAAACTTCGGTTCTCTAATTTCCCGAACCAAACTGAACTGAACCGAACACATATAAAGAACCGACCAAACCGGTTCGGTTCGGTCGGTTCGGGACAATTTTAAACACCCCTATCTGCTGCGACAATATGGAACACTTGGAGAGGCCTTTTGAGAGTCTTGAAGTCAAACAAGTGGATTTTTACTTGAACAGAGTTATGGCATCGGGTCTTGGTTTCTCTTGTCCTTTTTTAGGATTGTTGGGACATCATTAAAGAGGATTCTATGCTAGTCTTCTTTTCATCTGTAAGATTTGATGCTAGTCTTTCAGGAGTTTTACAATGATGGTGTTGTGAATGCCTGAACCTATGCAACCTTTATGTGTATCAGTTAAGAAAATTCTAATTCTCTTAAGTTTAAGGACTTCGAGCATTATTGGTTGGTGAATCAGTGATGAACCTATACAAGGTCATCGCGCAGGCTCTTGCTTACAGAATAACATATGTTTCAAGGAAACAATTTTGAACTGTCATCGTGCTTTTATCTGGAATAGATAGATTCTGGATGTGGCATTGATTGCTAATGTGGCTGTTGGTGACTACTTTCCAAAGAAAGTTGGTTCCTTGTATCAGGGACCCTTAAAGTGGACTTTGATAAAGCACATGAGCATTTGGAGAAGTTGTCCTCTAATTTCTGTATTATCATTAATGGCTGACCTAGACAAAAATTTCAGGCTTGCGGCGGGGCTTAAGAAAACCGACCCTCTTTGATTGACGGTTGGATTTAGTTTTGCAGAAAATATTTCAGGGATAGATGGAGAAGTTGGATCCTGGGATGCCTCAAATCCTCTAATTTCTCTATTATCATTAACGTCTGACCTAGATGAAAATTTCAGGCTTCCAGGGGTTTAAGACAGGGTGACCCTCTTTCACCGTTTCTTTTCATTCTTGTTGCTGTTGTTCTTAGCAATTTGATCTTTAGGGGAAGGGATCTTTCTACCTACTATTGCGCCTGTCTATCGACTTTCTCTTTTTAAGATTCCGAGTAAGAAAATGGCTTAAAAATTTGAAAAGCTGTTGAAATGTTTTCTTTGGAAAGGGAAGGAGTTGATGAAGGGAGGGGTTCTCATCTTCTAATTGGGGTTTGGGTTTAGGCAATCTTGTCAAAAGGAGTTTGCTCCCACGGGAAAGTGGTTGTGGAGATTCCTTAGTGAAACAGACCTTCAATGACGCTTCATCATTGTTAGTATATATGGGCTGCAGGACAAGGATTAGGACTCGAGTGTGGTGACCAAGAGCGGGTTTGGATTTAGGAAATCTTGTGAAAAGGAATATTGCTCTAATGGGGTAGTGGCTTAGGAGAATTCCCCTAAAAACAGACTATGGCGTTCCATCACTGTTAGTAGATATGGGATACAGGACAATAGCCTCATGTCCTGAAAGATGTGTGATATGAGGTTCTTCTAGTAAAGATCTGAATAACCTTATTATTCAAATTTTTTTTCTTTTTCGAGCACTGTTTGGCACAAGTTTTAGGCTTCTCCAAACCCAATTTTCTCAAGCGAATGGAACAGTACCAATATCCGACATACTAACCGCACATTTCGAACGGCTTCTCCTACAGTTCCACTAGAATTAATGCACTCATTAGTTGCCATGACGGATTAAGACTCTTTGGAATTAAGCCTATGATGATTACCTTTGAAAGTAACTGTATGGATTGGCTTATAACTTCTAATCGAAATGGATGGAGTGGCTTGTATAATTGACCTTAATCTATGTGTTGACTGAATGTTTCATTCATATTTAGGTATTTCAAAGAATTTTAAAAGCATATGCCACAAAGCTTTTTGCAAGACTCCCTAAGGGTGGTACAGGAATTGTTGCAGCAGCCACGGGCATGGATGGACAGATAAAGGTGCCAATAGACTACCGTGACTATTCTTAAGAAAAAAGACTCAGTTACATTTTTTTTCAGGAAATATCTTGTTCTTTATTCTGAGTAGTAATTATTCGTTTCTCACATGTAAATCTTTATAAGCAGACTTCTGACAGGGATGAAAGAGTGATTTGCTATATTGTCAATTCAGCCGAGTATTGCCATAAAACGGTCAGTTGGTTTTTGATTCATGGAATTTATTTCTCTCTATATATACACGTTAGGATTTTTTCTCTACTTGGTGTGTGATTGTGTAATGTGTGTATCGATATTATATCATTTGTTTATCTCGAATTTAGCAAATGCATCACAAATAATTTTTTTATAGGATGCATCTCAAATTACTCAAAAGTAATCCTGAGTGGAACCCATAGGAGAAGTATAAGGGTTAGATTATTTGATGGGTTGGAATTTTCTTGTTTCTTCGTGCATTAGGTGAAACGATTAAGTTAAAACGATTCTAGAGAATCTTTGAATTCAAACTGATTGTCAGGGAAACAGTTCTAATGGTTTGTAAATCAGCTTACAATCTTGCAGCACGGGATCGCTCGATAGATAGTACCTCTGTGTTCTAGATTTCTAAGGATATAGGTTTCTTTGGATGGTGGAAGAACCATGACTGTGCACTCAGAGCGTGATTTACTGTCTCATGGCTCTTGGGCCGTTGGCAGTAGATTATTTTTAGTTTTTCAAGTCAAAAATCAAAATTGTGTTTGCGTCTAAGAAGATTAATACGGCTATTTTTGGCCATTTGCTGGTTTATTTGGAAGGAACTTAATAGGAGAATCTTTGATGATCTTTTTGAGAATGTTGAGGCCGTATGGGCTAACTTTCGCTTTATGACCTCCCTTTGGGTGTCTGTTACCAAACAATTTAGGATGATTTCCCTGTTTCTAATTTCTTCATATTGGTTCGCTGTATGTTCGGATTGACTTGCTTTTGTCTAGGTCATATTACATATGCACCTTTTCTGTATCTTTTTTAATTAGTACAATTTCTGTTTCTTATTAAAAAATCCAAATTGCATTCGAAAGAATATAATGCTTTTAACCATAATTGTGGAGTAGTAAGATTGCTATGGTTAGTTTGTTCCACATTTCTTCTCTGAATCAACTCATTTGTATTAGAAATTAGCAATTTTGGGTGGGTTATCTTCCTTTTGAATCTATGCGTTTTTTTAGTTAAAATGAATCAAGTAGTAGGTCAGTTTAACAAGGATTGTATGCGTGTTTGTTTAATTTTGCACAACTTATATGAAGTGGCTAATCGATAAACAAACACTTATATCAAGTTGGAATTTTTGATATACCATACTCGTCGTTGGGGTTATTTTAGCTCCATTTTCTTTATGCTTGATCTAGTATATCTTGCAGGGTTTTTTACCATATGGTTTAAGCGAGTTAGTTATGAACAAAGCTCAAGCTCAAGCTCAAGCTGATGCCTGTAATTAGATTTTGTGGAGAACTTAAATTCAATAAATGTGGCTTGCAACTTGTTAGTTTGATATTACAGTACAATGACAGAATAATGACCCCATAATTAGTCTACAATTACAGAATATTGATAATTTACAATTTGTAACACATTTACAATTATACAATGTTATAAATATCTTGCATTCCTATAAAAAGATTTTATAAAGTCCCCTTTCAATTTGTTTATGTTAAAGAACAAAAAACGAAATCCTGTTGTATGTGGACTTTGGACATCCATCTGTATTATTAATCACTAGCATTTATTTTTCCAAAACTTTTAGGATTAACTTCTAGATCCAAGCATTAGACAGTCATAAACCACTTCAAGCCATTATAGAAGCTAATAGGCCTTCTTTGGTGTTTGGATGAAATCCTTATCTTCTGTTCATTTCCTTTCTTTAGTATTCAGTCTCTATATCTTCAAATAAATTTTATATGTTTCCAGCGGAAAACGTTCAAGCCTCTTGAGCTGATCTACAGCTTTACAGAACTGGTTGTTAGTTGTTTTGTATTTTTTATGTATTGTCGTGACATTTCCTATAAAAAAATGATTATGAGACTATGAGGGTATGTTTGTTAAACAATAACTCTTCATTAGACAGTCATAAACCACTTCAAGCCATTATAGAAGCTAATAGGCCTTCTTTGATGTTTGGATGAAATCCTTATCTTCTGTTCATTTCCTTTCTTTAGTATTCAGTCTCTATATCTTCAATAAATTTTATATGTTTCCAGTGGAAAAACGTTCAAGCCTCTTGAGCTGATTTACAGCTTTACAGAACTGGTTGTTAGTTGTTTTGTATTTTTTATGTATTTTCGTGACATTTCCTATAAAAAAAATGATTATGAGACTATGAGGGTATGTTTGTTAAACAATAACTCTTCATTTGGATTGTTAATTTTTGCCAATGGTTACAAAATATGATGCTTATCTCCGTGATGTTGGTTTTAATTTTACAGTCTGGTGAGTTAGCTGAAAGTGTCAAAAAGATAATTGATTCTCACTTGGCAGATGGTATAGATATGTCAGAAGTGCAGGTAGGAAAACTTTAATGTACATCAACCTACGGTACTCTATTTATTATATTTACAAGTTATGCGGATTTGCAGGATGAATTTTCAGCAGTAATAACAAAAGCTTTGGTCACCCTGGTACATGGATTGGAAACTAAATTTGATTCTGAAATGGCTTCTATGACACGTGTTCCATGGGGAACGCTAGAAAGTGTGGGTGACCAGTCTGAGTAAGTTTTGTAAACTTTTGAACCTTAATTTTATTTGCTGAGGAAGTGTCCAAAAATAACCACATCAATATTCCTTCAGGTACGTTAATGGCATCAATACGATCCTTGCAAGTAGTATCCCTGTACTTGGAAGCCTTCTTTCTCCTATTTACTTCCAGTTTTTCTTGGATAAGGTAATAAAAGAAGTTTAATCTTCCTACCTATGGTCCTGATGATAGATGCTTGCTTTAGTAATGATTTTTGTCTTGTATATTTTTCTGTATTTCTCTTGTTTGGTTCTTTTTGTGACTAACTCTACTGTACTCTTGCCATCTGTATCTTTTTCTGTGATCAACTTTAATATAATAGTCTTTCTGTTCTATTTCCCTATCTTCACTTACTATGCTAATTCCTTACCATGATTTTCAGCTAGCATCATCTTTTGGTCCACGCTTCTATGCCAACATCTTCAAATGCAAGCAAATATCAGAAACTGGAGCCCAACAGGTACTGGGAATATTATTCCCTCCAATTTTTTGTTTGGCATCAGGGAAGAGTGAACATTTAAACTGTAGTTGGCTTATGATTTTCTAAACACATAATTTGTTCTATCACTGATCTCTTGAGAATCTCAGAGAGACTGAATCCATATTGCAAGCTAAAATGCAGCTTGAATTGTGTTTAGTTTCAAAATGTTTCTTGAGTTGTATACCAATGCATTTTGCAGAATTCTTTACGTCTATAATGAAGCAAGAAACTCGATTCAAGCCAAATCGAATTAACATCCTTGCACTTTATCATCAAGGAGATTAATACATCAATGGATTCCTCTGAACCAAAATGCAAGTATTTATCCAAAACTAACCAAAAAAAATATTAACCTTTGAAGATCCTCAAGAATTCAAATGATTTAACTAGTGCATGAAAGACCAGAACTTGTAGCCATTTGGTCATAAAATGAGGATTTCGTCCTCTTGGTGTGGGGTTCAAACCTCAAGTGTGTAGCCCTCCCACTGACAAAAAAAAAGTTCAGTGCAAGAAGAAAAGTTTTACAAGAGTATCGTGAACTGAGATACTGCATAGCTGCCAGCATAAAGTGGGTTAACTGAAATGGTATTTAAATTTCAGGTTTTGTGAAAAACTCCCTTTTTCTTCATTCATATGTATCTCATGTGTCTTGTTAACTTAATGTACCAAGTGAACTCAACATTTTGTTATCGGTAGGATAATAAATATCAATCCAAGGTTCTATGGATCTGCATACATGTTATGATGTTGTAAGATTAAGAATGCTATGCACACATCCATTGGTTAGTTAGAACGCAGGACCAGCTTCAGTAGTGCTTTTACCAGTTGGTTATAAAAATGTAGTTCATATGAAACTCTGCTATGAAAAGAATCCAGTTGAAGTTCCATAATACCTGATATAAATTTTTCAGCGTATAAATAAATAGTGAGATGTTGTTGCAGATGCTGTTGGATACTCAAGCTGTAAAGACAATTCTCCTAGACATTCCATCACTCGGTCGACAGGTGCGTCGGTGCATTATGAGTATAATAATTCATATGAGCAATCTTATGAAAAAATTATAGCTTTATTGAATTAACTGCCCTTGAATGCAATGCCCCTCTTTTAAAAAAGAACTAGAAATGGGTTTACCTATCCAGTGGAATATCCTGACTATATCCTAATCTCCACCCATTCTTTGCCCTGCCACCACTTCCTCATCAAAGACCAAGACCAAGTATTACCAATTCCCAATAAGGGATCATGCCGGATAATATTCATTTTCAGGGGTGAGGTCCGAAGTTTTTATGTACGGGGAAAGTTTTTTCCCAAACCCCCGATATTTGGGTTAATTATAAAAAACAGTCTTCGTAGTAAACCCATTATCGGGATCAACACTGGCTTCCAATAGCTCGTCTCTGACTGTCGATTGTCAATTCTTGAGCTCCGGATTATATTTATTTATTACTTTTAATTGAAGGTTATTTCTAGAAAATTGAAAGTCAAATGGCATTAGTAGTATACAATTTGGTAATAATTTTTTAATGGGCCAAGCAAGTTGTCCTATGGCTAGTGTTTATTGGAATGTTACTTGGAGTTCTTTTGTAGCCAAACTGATCTATCTTGTGGGAAAGGAATTCAAGAATCCAGTTGGCAATTCTTCTGGTAAAAATAGCTACGAGGGATGATTAGTGAGTGAACTGTCATTACTAACATGCACTCTGGTAGATCTGGAAGCAAAGGACAAAAGTGGGCCAGTCCATTGCCTTGAAAGGATTGGGATGGTGTTTGAGTTGCAAAGCTATACTGACCAATATTTCTAGGTCGTAGACTACTTGCTACTTTGGGTATACAGTAAAGACTTATAATACCCGAATTACTGGTAATTTGTAGTCATTAGATTAACGCACAATGATGTTAACACGTGATTGTATCTCTGAAATCATTGTTTGCATGGGTCTCTATCAACTTTCCTCACATTTTTTATCACATTTGGTTGCATAGACCACCCTAATTTGTTCAATATGTTTATTTGAAACAGACCTCAGGTGCTGCTAGCTATTCAAAATTTGTAAGCCGTGAGATGAGCAAAGCGGAAGCACTATTGAAGGTTGTGATGAATGTGTTCAGATAATTTTATATTTATCATTACCATTTCTTTTTATATTCAAGGTTATACTTATATACATTGACTCCGCAGGTTATTCTTTCCCCAATTGATTCTGTCGCAAACACATACCGAGCTCTACTGCCGGAGGGAACACCAATGGAGTTTCAGCGAATCTTGGAACTTAAGGTACAGTATATTCTGCTTAGTATACTCATTATGTTTTAACCAAGTATTTACATATTATAACTAGCTAATGCTGGCCCATTGTAAATGTCATCACCTTTTTTTTACTTGTAAATATCAACAACTTTAAGGGGTGGGGGAGGTAGTAGGTTTGGTAGGAGGAGCTTCTTTTTAAATATTATTCTTTTGGTAGTTATTTCTTCTGATTATTTTTTTTAAATATTATTTAGTTATAAGTTATAGTAGGTTTGGTAGGAGGAGCTTCTTTTTAAATATGATTCTTTTTGTAGTTATTTCTTCTGATTATTTTTTTAAATATTATTTAGTTATAAGTTATAACAACTTCATATTCTTGCTTTGTTGAGGCTCTGCATTCCATATCCAACACACTTAGGCATGAAAGTCTGCCAGCAAGTGTTGAAAGGTTGCGAATATTTTTGGCCACCGACAATACTGTGAATCGAGAAGATTACATATTGTTCTTTTGCTTGCAGGGCCTTAAAAAAGCTGATCAGCAAAGCATATTAGATGACTTCAACAAACATGGCCCCGCGATAACACAACCTTCGATCACATCTTCAGTTGTACCACCTGCTCCCGCTACCTCTACGGCCCTCACTATTTTGAATCCTGCTTCTGTTGGACTTATTGCATCCCGAGAAGATGTGCTAACCCGAGCAGCTGCACTCGGTCGAGGTGCAGCCACAACAGGGTTCAAAAGGTTTCTCGCTCTAACTGAAGCTGCAAAAGACAGGAAAGATGGGCCTTTTAGGAAGCTTTTTAATGCATGAAAGGGTGAGAAAGTTATTACAAGATCAAATTATGTCTGGCACTCGGTTTTTTTCTTCTTTTTTTCTGTCAGGTTTTCTTGCAGGACAATAAAACTTAGTTCCTATAGCTCTGTCATTGGTAAAAGAAATTATTTTTTCCTTCTCATAGACTACTAGAGAACTGTAGTTGTCGAACTCTAATATTTTGCTTTGCCACTGTCGAACTCCAATATTGTTGCCGTTGTCAACCCAAAATATGGGTTGGACTTGGTGGATAGCATACATTTTTATGGGGTTTACTCACGTCCGTCCACGAAATAACAAGTTTTTCTGAATACTTGGTTGAGATTTGAAGATTTTTAGGAGTTACATGGCGACATTCATATTATGTACTTTCCTTGTGATGTTATTGAATGGCGAATGTAAAGGTCTATGTAATATCTTTTGCTTTTCTCATCAAGTTTTGATAAATTATGTAAAATATTATTTTATGTTTCAATTAAAGTCATACTGCAAGGTATTGCCTTTCTTTCTAGTTGCGGAAATTATCTCCGTGAAATAAAATAATTCTTCTATCATTTTGTAGTTTAATGTTGAAATGAATTATGGGAATAAATTGTTCATAGGGTTTTTTTAGACTAAGTTTTAGACAAGTTTTCTCATATGATATTTTTACTAATTAATGAATGAATGACACTAAATTATCAAATAATAAACCGATGAACAGAAAGGCACGTGAGATATTCTAGGTTCTCTGTAATTTATAGGCAGATTTTTTTTAAAAAAGGATTTCCATCTGCATCGTACAAATGCCAATTAACTAAAGGTCTGGCTTTCCTACTATTTTACCCTCCCTTACTTTACGTTCTGAAAAAATGGCTTTCCCACCTATTTTACCTCTTACTGTACATTCTGGTAGGACGACGGACTTGATCCCCAATTCACGGCTGGGTTTTACTTGTCCAGTGACATGCAACATGCGCTATGGCGGGAACTTCACATGGATGAAGGTGAGATTTGAGTTGCCCAATTCCAAGTTGTATAGACTGAACTGATAAATTGCTCAATTCTGTTTGTTGACGCTCCAATTTAGAGATCAAAATCAATGAGTTTTCCAAGACTTCATTTACTAGGTCCTCGTCTCTTTTATTTTTGTGACAAAACGAACTATATTGAGAGTCAAACACTTGAGTTTACCAGTTTTGCATCCAAATGCTTCCATAATCGGAAGGTAAAAGGTCTAAGGTAGTCTATATGGTAGTATAATGGTGCAACTGAATTAGCAGTACGTTGGCGGCCCTTAGTTTAACCTTAGCTTATGGCACCCATGGTAATGATCTTAAAATAAAGAAAAGCGCAACATACCTATATATACACACACACAATATATGTGTGTATATTCAAAACGGATTTCATTTCAAATGTGAGTTTCAGACATCAGTGGAAAACCCAGAATGGCAATCAATCTAAAAATTGAAGCAAGTGATATATAATTGAATAAACATTAAAAGAAACAAACGCCAATACTGTTACATAGGAGGACAAAAAAGATAACTGCATATATAAATAATTAATTGACTTAAAAGTGAATTTTCTAATGTGACTAATATTATTATAACTTTCTCATCAACTGTGAAGTATCTCTCAAGCATTAAAATATTACATGCCAAGATTTGCCAACTTGTTCGCTTCGTCCCCACCAAGCTATATCCGACATTGATGTAGAAGTCTATTGACTAAATAGGTAGTTGATCCAAAGTATTCCATCTAAAGCTGGAATTTTGCTCGACTTTCCTGCACAACTGGACACATGAAATTCAGATTATGCACCTATCAAACTAGTTAAGAGCTTCAAGCCAGTAAGGCAGTAACTTATTATCAATCACCTAAAATTTCGTTACAAGATGTAATGCAAACAGAATTCATTAGAGACAAAACAGAGTATGAAAACAGAGTAAAATTGCTCAAGTTTTCTATGTAACAGTTTAAACTATTCACTTTTAGAGAAAGAAAAGAGGGATTACCATTTAAATTTGAAATTGGCCACTTCCCAGCGTCCTAATTATCATCCTTGTTAGAGCCAAAGCCTCCAAAATTACTCGAGCGGGCATTGCCGAAGCTACCACCACTGCGGTTTGAAGAACTATCACCAAAACTACTAGAACGACCTGACCCAAAACCACCAGATCGACTTGAGCTACCAAAATCTCCAAAACCAGAAGATCGACCCCCAGAACCACCAAAACTTCCTCCCCGGTTTGAGCTTGATCCACCATATCCACTTCCTGATTGACTTGAACCAGATCCACCAAATGAACCAAAACCACCAGAGCTAGATCCACCATATCTGCCCATTTGACCAGAAGAATCTCTATAGCCACCAGAACGGCCATATCCTGAATTTCCATAACCTCCAGAACGGCCAAAGCTGGAGCCACCCTGACTACTGGAGCGGCCAAAACCTGCATCACCCGACCGACGAGAACCAAAACGACTACCACCACCAACGTCACCGAACATGTCAGTGCTTGCACCATCAACAGTGATCTTAGGGAGCTGATGATTAACAAGGGATCAACAAATCAGTACGAGATCTTAGAAATTGATAATCTTATTTTAAAACTAAAGTGCATCATAAATCATGCGAACAACCATGTCTTTGAGTCGTTCGTCTATGTCATCATACATGTGTGCCAACATGGGTTATAGGTAGCTAATAATAAATCAGACAGATGGTCCAAGATCATACCACTCATAAATTATATATCCTCTATGTTACATAGTTTAACAGGAATGCTCAATGTCTCCTGTGTAAGTGACTAGACGTTTCTGTGTATATATGGGGTTGGTGCGTGTGTTTTGTGTGCGTGTATGAGAGAGAGACCATGCATCTAACATAACATTGACTGACCAAAAACAATTTGCAACTGGATGTTGGTAAGAAAAAAACTGTGTAGAATGACAAATAGCAAAGAGGGAAATAAACATGAAATTTCTAATGGCCTTACAGTTTGAACCATCTGACTAGTACGCTTGAATTTATATCCATGGATAAACATATGTTGCCGTGCCGTGTATATATCCATATGTTAATTGAGATAAATTACTGTTGTGTATACAACTATACAGAGTTTCTTTATTTGTTCATAATACCATTGTTCATCATTAAGTAGACAAAATACCCAATAGCATGCGAGCTCGTGAAAAAGCATCAAGTATTATGCGAGATTTGGAAGTAAGCTCAATCCTCCAGTTAAATTTCATTTAGGAATTACAATGTCAATTTGTCATACAAGACCACGTTTTATTCCCACATTGCAAGGCCCATTTGTGTTGAATTGAATCCTCAACTTCTAAGAAAAGGAATAACTATGCATATATCGACCCACACATTTAATTGACTGCATCCAAAGTTTTCATCACCGCTTACCAGAAAAAACTCATTCTGTTTCCTGATGAATCAGATGAAAATTTCATAATCCATTTAAACCAGTATAGTGAAAATCTAAAATTAACTAATTAACTTCTAGGAAAACACGAAAGGATACAAGAAGTAAAGGAGATCATCATAACCTCGGTAAATTTGCATCCTACATCTCGCTCAATAAGCCTTACAGCCCTTGATTGATCTTGCGTGTAAACAAGAATAGCATTTCCTTTCTTACCAGCACGACCTGTTCGACCTGATCGATGGACAAATATCTCCGAATTGTTTGGGAGCTCATAATGTATAACCTGACGAACATTTGGAATCAAAGGCAACTTTAGAAATTAAAATGAGCAGGATCATGTGAAGCGCAAATATAATAACTTATCCTCATTTCTTCACTACCTCTCCTGGGGGGAGAGAGTTGGATGACTCTATCTAATGTCCTTAGAGCTTTTCATCCTTTTCTAGTAGTTTCAACTCGATGAAACTAATTTTTGAAGTTGAGGTCTGATGCAATAGAGAATTTCAATAGTGTCCAGAAGAGTTTTTCTTTTACATTTTAAGTTGCTACAATTCTTCACAACTGAATCACAGCCGAAGTAGAAACATAGCATTTCTTTCAGTACCAATAGTCATAATGGTATAGATGGTTTGTCTCACTACAATGATAGCACTGGCTAGTTTCAATCACACATTATTGACACCAACAAAAAATTAATAAAGAGATTGTATGACTGCAACAATTTTTGTGCTTCTCCATTTTTTCGTAAGTTGGGACAAAAATGTAGAAGTGGTACAAGCATTAAACTCCATCAGCTGACAAGTGGTATGAGAAATAAAATGAACAAAGTAAAAACACCAGTAAAAAAGCACTCACAAGATCAACATTTGGTATATCAAGTCCCCGAGAAGCAACATCTGTGGCAACTAAAATATTGAAGTGTCCATCGCGAAAGCCTGAAAGTGTTCTTTCTCTCTGACTTTGTGAGATATCTCCGTGTAAAGCCTCACACTTGTGGTTCCTTGCCATGGCATATGCTAATCTATCAGCATCACGTTTTGTTTGAGTGAAAACAATGCACTTTCCTCCTTTACCATGTTCCTACAAGCAGAAATATCACTTATAGGAACTTGTGGTCATTTTTCTTAAAAATGTAAAGGAAGTACTAATCATGATTAAGTACAAACAATCGATGCTTTTCCACCTTTTGGTGCCAAACAAGATGTATTAAAATAAATGCAAGAGACAAAAGTTAGCAGAAGGCCCGAGTCCATACTGTTATTAGAGGTCCAATAATTGATGCTTTTGTATACGTATCGGATACAATGGAAAATAGGGAAATTCCATCAGCCAGCTTCTGATCAGAATCTCCAACCTACAGAGTTTTTATGCCAAATAAGACAGTTAAAAGTTGACACATAGTTTGAGTAATGAATGAAATGTATATTCACCAGAAATATAGCAGTAGCAGCTAAGTTGCAGATTCAAAAACTAAGCCATTTCCTTTTGGCTAGAAAGAACAAAGAAAAATATCTTTTAGCCCCTGCATTTAAACCCAAATTCCATGTCGTCCCTATATTCTTTGGGGTAGAAAGAACAAGTTGTAGATTAAAACTAAGCCATTTTCATTTGGGTAGAACAAAGAAAAATATGCTATCAGTCCCTGCATTTAAACCCAGATTCCATGTAGTCCCTATATAGTTCATTATTTTCAAGATAGTTCTTGTATTTTTCACTCCGTTTAAATGGAGTCTTTATGACAATCATTCGTTGGCCGCCCTTCATAAATTTGTACAGGTGACCAAAAGTCACATATACTGAAGGATAATCTCTCTTCCAACCACTCATAACATCTACATATCAATTTGTATAAGTATAGAGCTCCTTACAGTAGAGTAAAGATTAGACGGGCGCAAAAATTTTGCCACATATACAGGATTGTTAAGTGCAGTCAACTGAAAATGTATTAAACCACAACATTTGAATGAATTGTAAAGTGAGAGGACTTCAACATATTTTACTAAAATACATTAAGAAGTGCCAAAACACTAATTAGCATGTTAATAC
The DNA here is from genome assembly GCA_003255025.1 of Datisca glomerata. Lineage (NCBI taxonomy): Eukaryota > Viridiplantae > Streptophyta > Magnoliopsida > Cucurbitales > Datiscaceae > Datisca > Datisca glomerata. The sequence goes on from QANY01008461.1 coordinate 371,764, forward strand.
CGAAATTTGTCATACTAAGATTGGTAGAAATGTCTCATATAAGAAACGAGCAAGAACCAACTAAAATGAAATTGAATACTCACAAGATCAATAGTTAATGGATTGCTCAGATAATTTTGTGTAAGCTTTTTAATCCAAGATGGCATAGTTGCAGAAAACATCAAACTCTGGCGTTTTTGTGGCAACCTCTCTAAGATCTTCTCAACATCCTCCTGAAAGCCCACTTGAAGCATCTGATCAGCTTCATCAAGCACGATAAACTTAACCTCGGACAAATTAAGAGAGCCTCTATTGAGAAGATCAATGACTCGACCGGGTGTACCAACAGCTACATCAACACCCAGGTCAAGCTGCCTCATCTGGCGGGAGATGGGAGTTCCCCCATATACACAAATTGTATCCAAGCTAGGCGCAGACTCTTGGAATTCCTTTTCAACCTGCCGAGCAAGTTCTCTTGTTGGAGCCAAAACTAAGGCCAATGGGTTCCTTCCACGTCTGTGCAATTAATATCAACTGTTAAACAACACGTTTCTTGAAATTAAGGCAGAAATTATATTTATCATCTAAACCACTCCACCAGAGCAATAAAAACTTTAAGCATATAGAAAAGATATATTAGCTTAACATTAGATGGGATTGAGGAAACAAACCCATGTTTAGCATTAAATTGAATAATTTTATCAAGGATGGGAATTCCAAAAGCAAGAGTTTTCCCAGTTCCAGTTCTAGCACGGCCTATCATGTCACGTCCTTGCATTGCTGGTTCGAGCACTGCTTTCTACAACAGGAAACAAAGAAAAAATTGAGTCACAAGAATGACTAACTATACTGATTTCTAAAGAATGCTGACCAATGATTGCCAAATAAATAGAAACTAAAACAAAAACAAAACAGATTTAGTTGATAAAGTTTTAAACTTTCTCAGTTCTAACATGAAACAGAAAATACGCCACATATATTAACTAATAAAATAAGGTTATGTTGCACAAATGATCAACAAGTTCCGCGCTTTTAAACATGAATCCAGACTTCTACCCAGACCATAGTTCAAAACCGCTATAGAAAGCAATCGTGTTAAAAGGCAGTAATTTCTTAGTTAGAATACCTGAATGGGGAACAATTTGGTGATTCCTCTTTTAGCCAAAGCAGACACAATCTCTGGCGCAATCCCAAGCTTAACAATCTCTAGACCCTCATCACTGCTGCTGCTGATACTGATTCCTTCATCATAATCATCAATAGCATACTCCGCCTGGGACACCAACGAGGCCTTGAAACCCAACGGCCCAGGGTTTGCGTGGAAACCCCTTACTCTACCATCGAAACCACTGGGTCTATCGACGGCTCTGAAGCTGGAGAAGGCTCTTGACGCAGCATCAGCTGGAACACCATTTCCGTTAGACGATAGAATGTTTTCAACGGAGGAAAACAAGGTTGCGGCGACCCTCCGCCTGGAGGCTACTATAGCAGATGATCTCCGTAAAATGATAGTACTCATCATAGTCTGTTTGCTAGAACTTAACGATCAAATCAGTTGAATTAGTAGAGGCAGATAGAGAGAGACCCAAATTGTGATGCGAGAGTTTTAGGGTTTAAGAGAGAGTGAATAGAGAGAGAGGGTTTTGCGGGAACTGAAGAGAGGGAGAGGAATGTAAAACCCCTGAAACTGGAAAATCATAGACAATGAAAAAGGATTTATTTTTAAAAGAAAGAGATATTTACGAGCTTTGATTCTCTGCGGTTCAGTAGTCTGAGCTCTTGATGCAACATAGCTTTCCTACAAGACTGATCGCTTGTTTGCTGCATCACTTACGATCGTCAATACGGGCTTGTTTGGTAGCCCGCATTGTACAGTACTAAAATCAGGACAATATTATTTTAGTATTGGCCGATGTTTGGTAAAAATATAAGACTCGTACTAACTAATATGTTGCTTAGTCTTACCCACACTGTATAATTTAGTCCCCTCCTAAAAGAGGAGACTTAACGGGACTAAAACAAAAGAAGACCCACGAAGACAGACACCGAAGAAGACCCCGACGTTGCTCAGACCCACCGACGAAGACTTCTTCATTTCTGCCCGCACGAGGTAAGCCTCTTCCTTTTCCTCTTCTTCCTTCCTTACTCGTTAGATCCGCGTTCTCGTTGTGGTTTGCTCTGTGATTGTTCTATGTTTGTTAGATCTGTGTTCTCTTTGTCAGATATGTGTTTGTTTCATGTTTTGTGGATCGGATTTTAACTTTGAACGATTATAGCTTATTTGTTTCACTGATGAAGATAGATATGTGTTTATTTCATGTTCTGTTTTTTATTTCGTAATTTGAGTTTTTTATAATAGTATGTTATACATTATTTTTTTTTGTTGGCTTTGTGAGAGTATTGGTTTTACTGAGCTCGTTTATGTTGAGATCTTAATTGATTTTCACTGAAATTCACCTCCGGCCTTGAAATCACTGAATTTAACCAATAGGTTCTGTAAATGACAAACCTGTGGATAGGTATTTTCCATAACTAAGATTTGTTTTGTATTAATCTGCATTTTATAGGTATCTTAACTTTAATACAATGATTAGTCCCAATGTGCTTACTTCTCCTCATTCAGTATCACAAAATTCAAGTTCTCAACAAAGTAACAAGGCTCAGTCTCAACTTATTGGTAAAAATAGAATAAGAGCGGTGAGTAACTTTCATACTGGCTTGAATAAGATTGCCAATGTTTTTTAGAAAATATTTGAGAAGTCCTTTGAGAGAATGGGAACAATTAGTAGTAGAATCGTGGGTGAAGATAAAAATTACACTGACATTGTTGATGAGTTACAAAGTTTGGAGCTTTCTGTTGATGATGAGATTGATGCTTTTACTCTTATTCTAGCAAAATCAGAAAATGTGTTGGCTTTCAGATCTTTGAAGGACGAGCACAAGCGAGCATCTGTAACAAAACTACTCTGCCAGAGATGAATTTAGGCTTCCTTTTGTACTTATTTTATGGATGTATGATATTTTGTTAAATGGTGATATTTTGTGGATACTTATTTTGATGCGATGCCTTAGTGGATAGGCATTATATGGAGCATATATGTTATATGTGGCGATTCTTTTGTGATGCCTTAGTGGATGAGCATTATGTCATGAATATGAAAGTTTATTTTGTGATGTCTTGATGATGATTTTTTGTATGAATATTATTATAAATTATGAAAATGAATGATGACGTTTCAATATCTTTTTTGAAGTATTTTAATTATTATTATTGATTGGTTGAATGAATATTTATTTGTAGTTGAAAATGTTAAATAATATGTTAATGAGTTTTAAACCGACTTATGTAAATCAAAATATGATAAACAATTTTACAATAATCCAATACTATGATGTGTCAAACGTTGTATAAGTAATACAGTTTTTTTATCTAATATAACATCAAACACTGGACAATATTATTTAATTCAGTACAATACAGTACATTACAATCCGACAAATTTAGTACAGTGCCCTGACCGCCAAACGAGCCCTAAAAGACTTCTCTCTTTTTTTTTTCTCCACTTTTTTATGAACACTGTTTTACACGTTTAAATGATCAAAGTTTTTTTGTTTTAGTTAATTTCACTTATATCATCTCATCTTTAAGTTAAACTAGTTCACTTACACGTGCATCTTAAATGATTTTTAAGTGAATATATTAAATTTTGATATAATATTTTTGTTGATATGGTATTTTAATATGATAATTCTTAATATGTATATATGTTGAACGTCGTAACTAAAAAATAAAAAATTATTGATGTAACATCCAAAAAATGGAAATGTATTAAAAATACAATAGTTAGACATAGGTGCAAAAATAAAGTTATATTGATCATTGTGTGTTTGTGAAATTCACAAAATGTATTAGATTTAATTCAAATATATATCATAGCTTCTTTTAACTAATTGATTCACATTTGATTATTTTTATATATTTTTTCATACGTCTAATTCTCATTTTATACATGAAAATATATGTTATCATAATTGAATTTAAGTTATACAATTTAGTTATTGATAATTTCATTAAAATTATTGATATTTAATCTTAACATTTAGAAATGCCGATTAAGGAATTTCATGATCAAGTAATGGAGGCAATTTTTGTCCAAAACTATTTTGAAAAAAATTATAAAGTACATTGTCATTTATAATCTCTGACCTTTTGATTTGATCATTTATAACCTAAAGTTTACTTTTCCATTCACAAGTAATCTTCCGCCCAAAAATCTCAAAACAACCGTTAGATTAACTAAACAACATCGTTTCTCAAGGAGTAAAACGACACTGTCTTTATTCAAGTAAAAATTATACCAATTCAAGAGACGTACCTTAAGAAAACACAAGGAAAGACAATTTAACCAAAAGCAAAACTACGCTAGACGAATGAAAACATCTTACCAAAATTTAGGTAAGTGAGAAGGTAGATAAGGTTTAGATTCTCATAAATCATAGGATATTATTCAACATTCTGAATTTTAATAATAAGTCAGAATCTTTCTCTCATCATTGTAGTGATCTTCTTTAAGATCAGAGAAGACTCAACAATCTTATTAAGAAAGACTCTCATATTCTGTTCTATCCAAATACAATAATTAAAGATGGTAAACAATAACTTAACATTTGGAGCCACAAATTTCTTTCTTGAAGCAGATCTTACAAGCCACTACTGAAAATGATACCAAGAATAAGGAGTACACATCCGATCACATTTAGCCAGTAGATAATCTAGAAGAGATCTAGTAACTGGACATGAGAAAAAGAGATGCTCAACAGATTTCAAACCCTGAGAGCAAAACATACAAGTATTGTCTGCACCAACAAACCATTTTGCTATCTTATCAATTTTTAAGAATGTGACAATTTGATAAAATGAGCAAAACATACAAGTATTGTCTGCACCAATAAAGGACAACTTGTGGTGCCATCGCTCTGTCATAATACTGATATTAGTATCATCTCTAACTTTGGATTCACAAAAGCATTTGTCCTTTCCTTGATCTTCAAAATTTCCCTCCAGGATCATGTGGGATTTGCATTGCATTTCACAATAGATTTTAATTTCAAGATCTTTTTTTTATATACAAGAATATTTGTTTTTCAGTCAAAAGTACTTTTTTTTATTAAGAATTCATACAACTTATTTTATGTAAAATATATATTAGTAGAAACATACAAATTTGTACAAATGAGTTTAGAGAAATACATTATATATATTGAATAATCTCCCACTGATATAATCAATTTTTAAGAATGTGACAATTTGATAAAATGAAATCATTTTCTATGCCATTCAATGAGTATTGCAATATAGTATAACTTCAATAATCTAATTGCAATTTTAACACAACTTTATTTATGTCTACAATGTTTGAGTTTATAATAATTTTTTATATAACGTGCAAGATTGGTACATCGTTTATGTCTAGTCAGACTAAAAAACTTAATTACTGTCGTGACAGGACAATTTAATGATTATCATAATTCGTGGCATAAAGTTATTTAAAGAAAAAACTTATTCCTCTTTTAGATATAATATGATATGATAAATATATTAACTGTTGTTTGTGTTGGCTTTGCATTTGTGTATTTTTACATGGTAGATTGTATGACTCTTATATTTTCTTAAAATTATAGGATGTAGCAATATGTAGTGGAAGCTTTTATAAAAAAGACACACAGGAAAAATCAGAAACAACTTTTTAAAAAACATGTTGATTCTCGTATGAATTCCAGACAATTAAGCGTCGACGATTCAGTGATTTGTGCACGAATACTGAAAGTTTAAAAAAAATTGTTAGAGAAAACTCTCAAATATCTATTAAATCAAAATTTCTAAAATGAATTATACTATATGTGTACGTTTAAAGGATTCACAAAAACCTTAAAACATAGATTATAAAACATTCTAAAAATAACGTAAGTCAAATTTGATTATATAAGGACTTTATTTTCAAATTTTGAATCTCAAAATATCATCTAAATGAGAAAAATAATTAATACTACCTAATATTTTGAAAATAATAAAAATGAAATTAGACCTAAAATGTATCCCTAATTTGTAGCCTACACCATTATCCTCTACTTGGAAAAAACTCGTGCTTGAGTTTCTTGGTTGGACTTAAAATATTACATTCCATTTGATGAAATAATATTTATTAAATATGTGTATCTTCAAAATTATCACCAAATTTACTCATGATTTTCAATTGATTTGGAACATCGGTGAAGGAGAAAATGTGAATCAACAAAAAGAATCTTAAACTCTAAAAAAATCCACATCCTGTTGAAAATTACATACCGTAAAGTTGAACAAGTTGTTTGGCTTGAAAAATTATTGTAAGTTCCACTCTACAAAAATTTCATCAAAACATCCGTCAGACTTAAATTCAATCTCGTGATCTTTATACATATCATATATTATATATTGACAGAAAATTTCAGTCTACAAGATTACCTTCATCATAATCTTCATCGTTGTACTAAGACTTATACGTTCATAAGATGACTCATTACGACAATTACCCAACTCCATCATCCTATATGTGGGACATTTCTTTCTCTTTTCTTCCCTTCTTCATTAGTGAAATTGTTACTTGTATCTGGATAACGAGGATTTGATGTAAATTTTAGATGACCATAAACACATCCAAGATCTATTAGCATCACACTATCACATTCTTATACTTCTTCCATGAGCATCTATTTACCTAGGCACCTCCATATTGCCATCACTCAGGATTTTCAGCTTTGATACCAATTGACGTAACGCGCAATGCAGCAAAAGCTTCTATAAGAAAGACACATACGGAAAATAAAAAATAAATTCCAAAAGTTTGTTCATTCACGCATAAAATACCAGATAACTAGGCGTTAAAAATTTGTTAATTCACGTACGAATACCAGAAGTTTTAAAAAATTGTTAGAGAAAACTCTCAAATTTCTATTAAATTAAAATATCTAAAAAAAATACTTCACAATAGAAGTTTTTTTGAGGATTCAAAAAACCATAAAATACTATTTAAAACGTTCCAAATTAACCTAAACCATATTATCATGTGTAGACTTTATTTTTGAATTTTGAATCTTAGTATATCATTATCTAAACAAGAAAAATAACTAGTACAACATAATATTCCAAAAATAAAAAAAATACAAACCTAATATATACCCCAAATTCATAGCCTACATCACTATCTAATATGCATTATTTAATTTTCAAAAATATGTTTTTTTTGCTAACATTCGTACTTTATATATATCTATAATCTATAATATAATAAAAGTGAGGAGAAGATGATATCATTTTAGACAATTTTATCCACCTATTATTGATACATTACTCAAAATAACCTTCTAATTAACATTATGTATTAAATGATTGTTGATTTTAAAATTACTGGCAAATCTCCACATGCATTGCGCATGCTTGAATCTTTTTCTTGTCTTTTAAAGTTAAATCTTTTTCTTATTTTATGAATGAAGTTGTAGAACATGGTGTTTCTAAAATATTTGTAATAGCATATAGCGAAAATGTGCTCTCAAATACTTAAAGATAATGACAAATTAAATTAAAACCTAATTTTCTTTCTCTGTATTTGATTTTAAACTTGATACTTGTTTGTAGGCATTGCAAACTTAAGTTATTCGTTGCAATTTTGTTGATATTGTATTTTTGTAATACATTAATTATACTAACCACTTATATAAGCCATGCTCCCAAAAAAGTCATAAAGCATCAAGCAAGTGATAATTAAATTTATTTGGATTTAATAAGTTTCACTTTTTTATCATTAAGCATATAAAATCCTTTCAAGTGCTCCCTTAATAATGACCCACGTTAATCTCAACTTTTTTTTGTTCTAAATGTGATGTCTTTTGGCATGTTTTAGTTTCTTTTATTTGTTTCTAAAAAATTGATTACTATGTAAAGTGAGACAAATAGTTATATAAATTCTACAAAAAGTTGGCTTATAAATTAATTCAGGAAATTAGGATTAATGATAATAATGTCTTCTTATATTACTATTTTAGATCATATAGTTGATTACATAGAAAATATAAAGTAAAATAGAGAATAAATAAAGTTTCAAAAAATGTGTTTTAATTGAATTATATTATTTAAAATTGTATAAAAATAATTTACGTTTTCTCTATATTCAAACAAAATAATAAAAGATGTCATTTTTCCATAACTTAATAAATGGATGGTTGAAATTTTTTTATAATCATCTTCAAAGCTATTTAAAATTAGTTATAATTAATTTATTATTTATTTCAAATTTCCATAACTTAATAAATGAATATGAAAATCAATGTCTATTCTTCTCAAAATATTATAATTTGAAAAATAAAAAATTATTAAATATCACATTTCATTTATAAAGTTAATGTAACTTCCCGATCCCCGAGGGTTAAACATGCTTAAAATTTCACAATTTAAAAATTCTCAATTCAATTAAAACTCTAATTTGAGAAAATTACCAAATTGAAAAACCTAATTTTACCCTAATTTTAACGTTAAATGGCAGAAGCATAAAATTATTTTAAGAGAATATTAACTCATTAAGCTGAAAATAAATGATTCATTAAAATGTAATAAAGTGAAGCACGAAAATCCATAAGATATGGAAGTTAAACATGAATATTCATAAATTTCTGAAATAACTAAAATCAAACTGAAGTCATAATGTTATAATTTTAATTTAAAAATCATAATCATGCTTGCTATGACAATCCCTCACTCCTACTGCTCACCATCACCTGCAACACAATCATCTATGGAGGGTGAGTATTAAAAATATTCAGTAAGTAAATTCACACACTGATAAGTTTCACATGACATAAATGTAAACATACAACTCATGCAAATTTATTTCACACATTCACTGGTCGCATAAAATACTTATAATAACACACCGATTTCATGGTTAACATATAATTTGAACTTGTACTTATGCCGATACTTATACTTGCTTGATCATAATTCTACTAGATATATCTCTCGATTAACAACCTAATCAGAACTGATTCACACCTTGAACTTGAACTTGTAACATGAACGTGAACATGACAGATTGGGTGTCCTGAAACTTGATGTCACTTAAGGTTATTTGAACCTTAAGGACGCTAACATGAACATGGTGACACCCAACCGTATAACTTGATAACATGACGTGAAAAATCTGATTACTTGATAACCAAGGGACATGACTAAGTTTACTTCTTAATTAATTATCACTTTACTTGATTAATATTCATAATTCATATTATCACATATACATGAGTAAACATATAACTTGTTCATGAACAAAAATGATATAACTATTACATGTATAACTCAAAATATATTCACACATAACATGGTAAATAATTTCATCGTGATATAAAAAATAAATAAAACACTTGATCATAAGATTGAACATAAAGAAATAATTAAACAATTTCACATTATATATTCTACACTTATAACATATGAACCGAATTATTATATAAATCCACTTACTTGGATTCGCTACGAATTAAATTCAGCAACTAATGACCTGAAATCCAAGGATCCCAGATTACACTATATTCATATAATATCTACAATTATTTAATTAACTAGAGGGCAAGCGAGGTTGGGAAGATGTGGAAACTATACCGGGTGTAAATTGATTGAGCAGTTTAAACCGGTTCAACTATGTTTGGGTGGCCTGAACCGGTTTGTTCTGCTGGTTTGGGTCGGCTCAGGCTGGTCGGGTTGAATCTATTTGGTCTGGTCTGACTGAACCGGTTCGGTCTGGTTTGGTTGGACCCATTCGGTCTAGTTTGCTAGGACCAATTTGGTTTGGTCAACTAAGTGGGTCCATTTCAGATGGACTGATTGAACCGATTCGGGTCGGGTGATAAATGGGTCGGGTCAAAGCCAACTGGGACAAAAGATCAAGTTACATTCTGGATAGAACCGAGAGAGAAGGAAGGAAATCAAGCTTACCGATGATGAAGGTAGTGATGATGACGGTGAAGCAATGATCTAGAAAAATGACGATTGAAGGCTACCCAAATGAAAGGAAATAGAAGAACAAAAAGAAAGTATGGATGAGTTCACTGAGAGGGCAAAGAAACTGAGAGAAACATGGGAGAGATGACGAGAATGAGAGAAAGAAAATAAAATGCCTTACCGGGATCGATGGACGACGACGACACAAGAATAATTGAACAAAACATAGATGAACAAGGATGTAGACTGCTGGAAATTAGAGAGCAAAATTCAGATTGATGCACCAAAGTATTAATTAAAATTTTAGATTTAATAGGAGAAGAAAAGAGAAGAAAATAGAAACGAGAAGCAAGAAGCTTACCGAAAACTAGAACGACGGTGATGCTACGATGACTAAAAGAAACAGAGATGAAAGAGGAAGAAGTTCACCGGAATTAAAGCAAAATTTCAGATTTGGTTATTCCAACATTTAGATAGAAAAATATGGGTTTAAAGCATGAGAGACGAAAAAAAAAATGAAGAAATAGAGAAGAATTCATTTACCTTAAAATTGACAAGGAAGCAAATGGAAGACGAACGAAGAAGGAGGTGAAGAACATCGCTTACAGGGGAGGGAACTGTCAGAGAGAGGGAGACATAAATATTGTTGCGTGAGAGAAATGGAGAGGAAGATGGGGTATAAAGAGTTTTAGTTGGTAGTTACACTAGGGATCGGCTGGTTATAGTGCGTGAATGATGGGTTTTTAAAATTATAAAATTACCCATTAAATCTTTTGGGGTATTACAATTAATTTGAGAAATGTGTAAAAAAATAGAAGGATAAATTTATCCAAAAATAATTCTTATGTTCACCCTACTTTTAATAAATTACAGAAAATAAGCTGATCAAGATATGCAGTATTTTTTTTAAAGTTTATTCACCTATTAATTAAAAATAAGTAGCTAATGAATAATTTGTATTTGAAAACCTGAATGAATTATAGCAATTTGTTTAAAAAGTTATTGAGAAAATCACGGTTCTATACTATTTGGTTTAATATACAGGGAATTTTTTTTATAATTTAAATAATATAACTTAATTGTAACACACTTTCTGAAACTTTAATTTTGTTATATTTCGTATGTTATTATAACTACTATGTTAGTATAAATATAGTTATATAATTTTACAAACAAAAATTGAATTTGCAATACAAATGAAGAAAATGAAGATCAAGTTCAAAACAAAATATGAAATGAATAATTTAACTCTAATGAGATCACATTTTCTTTTAATTTTTATAACGCATTTCTATTATATACTCTCGAGTTTTTTCTTGAAACATCTATGTTGTTCTACAACTTTTTTGAATAATAACAACATAACATTGTCTTGATTTACTTACATAAATTGAAAATAAATACATAATGTTAAATACATTTATTTTATATTCACAATATAAACATAACATGATTATAAATAATAATTACTAAAAATTAATATATTTAGTCACATTCATTACACACGCGTATTTACTAATTTGTATAAATGCTGTTGAAATATATTTAATTATTTTCTAGAGCACGCCCTAAATAATTGCTTTTCGCTAGGCTATTTGTGTGGTTTCCAAAGTTCCAATGTATGACCAAATGATCAATTTGTCAATATTATTTTTCTTGTCAACTTTGTACATTTTTAATGGATTACGAATACTCCAATCTAATGAATATGAATGAGAGACACTATATATTAATGATAACAATATAAATTGGTATATTTGTTAAACTCTGACACCCACTTTAACATTAAAATTTCATGTATTTGTAGCTGTTAGAAAAAATATGTGAGGTTGTGAAAAATAAATGCAACTTAATAAAAGAAGAATGAAGGACTAACCAAACCGTAGTAATGAAGTGATGCATGTCAAATTCGCAAATCTCCTTAAGACAAATTTCACCTCTGTGTCGATGCTTATAGTTTTATTAACGTTTGTTTGTCTCCCAAGAGATAACGATACTTTTTCTCATAATCAATGCAATATCATATTGATCTTGCCTGACGAACCAAATTTTGAGTTGTGTACTCCTTTTGACACAATGCACGCTCGAAATATACAAAATGACTGATTATTGAATGCATAACGAGAGGATAGAACGAAAATGTATGAATTGAAGATACTCAAAACAATCATAACAGTCTATATCTATATTTATATTACTACTATACTAAAAGGGAGAAGCAGGTGAGAAACTTTTTTTTTACCATTTTTGTCCAACTATTTTCTATTTAATTACAACCTCAATCTCTTACATTTATAAGTGTTTGATTCCTATTGGTTTAAGGTTGAACATTTTACATCCCTTCTGAAATACTTGAAATGATGCACTACTTCAATATGACAACCTTTAGATTACATATATTTAATACACTTTTATAAATATTAACAACAGGTTGACAATTGTCAAATTACATTATTTAATACAACTTTACAGATTTGATAAGTTACAAAATTAATTATTTATAAAATTTAATTAATTTATTATTATTTTAAAATAAACAACTGTTAAATTAATTAATTTATTAATATTTGGCAAAATTAATTAATTTATATAGTTAATTAATTAAACTTCTTAAGTGACAACTTTTTTAAATAATATTTCTGAAGACAATAAAAAACTTATTACTGACTTTCTTCTCAGTGCATAATACAACTTTACAATGAAACATATCTTACGGATGATAACTGTCAAATCAAATTTGTTTAGTATAGCTTTACAATCTGACATGGCATTTTATGAACTGTGAGAAGTTGAAATTCTTTAAAAATAGTTTTATGAAGGTAATAAAAAATCATTATAAGCTCTCTTCATAGTACATGTTTTTTTTTTTCTGATTTCAACTCAAATGTTGCAATAATGATGATCATTATGTCCACATATTTTTACTAATCATCAAATAACCCTGAAAAGTACATTTGCACTCACATTCTCATTCATTGATACTACTGTTTTTTATTAACTATAAAAAGTTATGACTATTTGGTCTATTTGAACTGCCAAAAACATGTCAATACCATTTTTGGATTGAAACAATAACAAATTTTCAAGTAAAACAATATCATTTTTTAATAAGTGAAACAATATCACTTATTTAAGTAGAGACGTATTTGTTATTATGGTGAATAGAAAAATGTACTCCATAAGCATTGTTATACAAATTTTACAAATTATACAAAATTAAATTTACAATACAAACGAAAAAATGGAGATCAAAGTTTACATAAATAAAAATAGATAACTTAATTTTAATGAAATCAATAATTCTTTTAATTTTGTAGAGCATAGTTTTACTATACACTTTTTATTTTTTTTCTAGAAACATACATGATTTCATTCAACTTTATTAAATGAAAATATATCAACAAATATATACGATTTAACATTGTTTACTGATAAATTAAATATAAATAATATGTTCCTAGATACATTCTTTTAAATTCTCATAAACACAACATGATTATAAGTAATAATTATAGCTAAAAATATAATATGTTTAATTACGCGCATCGCCCGTGTATATTGACTAGTATATATAGAAGTGTAGAAATTGGAGAAACATTTTTAGACAATACTACTCCTAATTATTTTTAAATTTTCTACATTATCCTTACAATATATTTACTATCCCAATTATTAACATCAAAAGTTTTTTTAAAGTATTTAGTATTTATTATCCTAAATGTTCACATGATAAATTTTTTAACTATTTTATTTAAAGTGTCATTTTTAGGGACATTTTCTCCTCAATTTTAATTTAAAATCTTAAAACAAGCCTTAAATTAGCTCAATATTTATTTATTGACATTTTATATTTAAATCTTAAAAGACTAATTATAAGCAAAAAAAGTCTCAAATTGACCCAATGCTTCTTTAGTTATTTTTTGTCATTTTTATTTGTATACTAATCTAATGAGCATTAAAATTAAAGTGAAAAAGGAAATTTCATTGAGCGGAAGGAATAAAAAGACTCTATAACTATAACAATTTATATTATCTTACTGTATATAAAAGTGAGTAACAAATATTTTTTTGACAAATTTATCCTCACATTATTATAATATACAAATTTGATAAAAGAGAAAAATAATATACAATTAAAATTGAGTAAAATGCATTAATTTACATATTTGACAAATTTTGTATATATTTTTAAATTAAGCTCACTAAAAATCACATGTATTAAGAAAAAAAAGTTTATATATGATAGTAATATTTATAAAATTTATATTCACGTTTAAAACTAGTTCATATAGATAGACGAATCGTTTGAGAAACATAAATGATAAAATAAATTATCATTGATTTTTATTCAATTTATCGTTTATCCCCAAATATCATTATCAGCAGTAGCAAACGAAGTTACTAAAAAGAAGTTCGAGCAAAGGAAGGAAGAGTCAATCCAATGATGAGAAAAATGCCAGTGACCATCACTTCTCTGGCCAAGTCCAACCTTCAATTTTCAAATGTTGAACGCTCAAATTATATTTCTTTAATCCCCAATTCAAATTCGTCGATTAGCACTTGGCTCTTTTGCCGTCCGAATCCTTAATTTTTCATTATAATCTCACAATATTCATATTCACACTAACCCAAACATATATGAACATTCGCATACTTTAACAATCAAATAGTTAATTTTTCGACAAGATTTTGACTCTTCCTCCTTGTCGATTCATCTTCGTCATGTTTCCCTTTCGTTTTCCGTATGTTTATTTTATTGGGTGCACACCAGCTACTTGTTGTTTTGACTGAGGGAGTGTAGCATGTTATTATGGTCTGCCTCTGTTCTTGCGCTGAATTAAGCAACAACAGCAACAGTAGCAGCAGAAGAAGAAACACTAGAAGTTGCAGAGATGAAGAGGCATAGGAATGGCGAAATCTGGGATTTCGAGCATCAAGTAATAGAAGGTGGTGATGTGATTCTTGGAATTGACGGCGGCACTACCTCGACTGTCTGTGTTTGCATCCCGCTCTCGTACTCCGGCACTCTTTCACTTCCCGATCCTCTTCCTATCCTCGCTCGTGTAGCTGCCGGCTGCTCTAACCACAACAGTGTTGGTGGTACTTACACTCGCTCTTTTGCTTGCTGTAGTTTGCTTTTGCAGCCTCGTTTTGATTCTTAACTAGGATTTATATTTTCGTAGCACTATTATTCTTAAGTTCTCCCTTAACTCGGTTCAATCCCTTCAATAAATATTTAGCCACTCCCAAGAAAGAAAGAAATACATAGTAACTTAAGCTTAAAATCCATGCCCAGGCCCCAGGTTAATCTTTGATCAAAATTCCAAATTTTCAATTGGGTATATGCAAAAACAAAAATAAAATAACAATTTTTTAACATTTGCATCAATTCAGTAACTCTGTTAGTAATTAGAATTCATCCGGGCTTTAAAGATTTTGCAGTCTGCGATTAAATACCTTTGGATCCATTCCATAAAAGTATCAGTTTCTCTACTTTGTTTCAATTTGACCTTCTAGACATTATGAAATGATCCAAATGAACCAATAATTGACTGAAAAACTTGAAATTTGTTTTTAAGTTTGTACTTAGAAATAAGAAATGATTTCGTTACCTACAGAAATTGCTGCTAAGGAAACATTAGAGCAAGTGATGGCAGAGGCACTTTCAAAGTCAGGTTCAACAAGATCTGCCGTTCGAGCTGTTTGTCTAGCTATATCTGGAGTAAATCATCGAACAGATCAGCAACGAATTCTACGTTGGCTAAGGTTTCCCTGCGAAAGTATTTGTAGTTTAGTCACTTTGGTTACATATTTAAGACACTCCTTTTGTTTTCATTTTTTTTCTTGGGAGGGGAGAAAAAGATCTTGTAGTTGCGTTTCTATTTAATTTTTTCTAATTAGAATTATGTATAGTGTAGACTAGTTTCTCTTGAAGATGGAAATGGAAGCTGCCTTTTCTCTCTTAAATAATTTGGTTTCAGTGACTAAGCTTCATTAAATAATCGATTAACATCAAATATTTAATACTAACTAAATAGACAATTAGTATTAAATATGGTTTCTCCTCGTTTTAACAGGGATATATTTCCTATACACATAAACCTATATGTTCAGAATGATGCTGTGGCAGCTCTTGCATGTGGTACTATGGGAAAGCTTCATGGATGCGTTCTAATTGCTGGTACTGGGACCATTGCTTATGGATTTACAGCTGATGGTAGAGAAGCTCGAGCAGCTGGTGCAGGGCCAGTCTTAGGTGATTGGGGAAGGTCTCTTTCTCTCTCCGGGTGCTTCTGCTTACTTTTCTACAGGAGAGGATTGCGAATTTCATTTTATAGCACTGTTTGCATATCTGATGTCACGCTAGCCTTTCATATCAATAGGACACAACAATTAGGATTAAAATTATTTCGAAACTTATTTAGAAGTATTGAAGCAGTATTTACAAGTTTAGGGATAGGATAGCCATAGAACTTTTTTAGAATTTCTCTTATCATTTAGATTTCCTGAAACAAAAACTTGGATTAAAATAATGATGAAAAGGTTGGCTAGAGTCACACAGCTCGTGAGGGTGATGGGGAAGATTTTGACAATGTCTGCCTATAGTTTCTTTTTCGGAAGGGTGTACATGTAGATATAATAGAACATAAATGTAGCAATTACTCTCTTTAAGTCTCTGCAACCATCTTCCTCTACTTTTTTTTTTCTCATATCTGATATCACTACAGTGTGATCTTAGAACACATGTATGTATATATTTCTATTTTTTTCTTTCAACTAAATGAAGTTTTATTTTCCTTTTGCTTGTAGTGGATACGGTATAGCTGCGCAGGCATTAACTGCAGTAATAAGGGCTCATGATGGTCGTGGTCCTTATACCAAGCTTACGTACAGTATTTTACAAAGACTTGGTCTTTCTTCTCCAGACGAACTCATTGGGTACATATAAACTAATTTCAACATATTCACCCATCAGAACTTAGTAGTTTTGAGATCTTACAGTCTGTGGCCATTGTTTTATGCGGTTTGGGAGGATAAAAGACAAGGTCTGTTCTATAATTCTGATGTTTGCTAATAAGTAAAGCTACTTAGTTTTCTAGATAATCCCAAGAACAGGATGGATATAACATGTCTAATGGGGACACTCTATTTGTATTCCATTGTGTACTATTAAGAAAAAAAGTAAAAAAATAAAAGATGGGTAGGAAGAAAAGATGAAAAGTTCACCTGATCATTATGGACCTTGTTCATAATTTGTTGGTTATACATAGCTTAGCTATCGTTGTGCTTTTCGTAGTCTCTGAATGTTTTGGGGAGTATGATTACACGGGAGTTTGGTCTCTCTGGAATATCAGGATTGTAGTTTAATAGTAATGTGGTATGGACAACTATGATGAGCATGATTTAAATGAGACATGGAGTCACAAAGTTGTATCTCTCAAAATTTAGGTGGACCTACGCGGACCCGTCCTGGGCTCGAATTGCTGCACTTGTTCCAGTTGTTGTATCATGTGCAGAGGCAGGTGATGAGGTTGCAAACAGTATCTTGCTAGATTCAGTCCAAGAATTGGCTTCTAGTGTGAAAGCGGTTGTTGAAAGACTTAACTTGTGTGGTGAAGGTATGATAGACTTAACTTGTGTGGTGAAGGTATGAGATCATACGAATCTTTTTTCCTGTATGTACAAGAATTCAATTTGTAGCATGAATTTGATACGTTGGTATGTTACATCAGCCTTTAATTTTACTTTATTGGTAATCGATACAATAATCGACTAGTAATGCAATTCCTCTTTCACATAAGTCATTGCCTCGTGGTATTATTACATATTGCTCATATATGTAATAATACTGCAGATGGAAAAGATCCTTTCCCCCTTGTGATGGTGGGTGGTGTTCTTGAAGCAAACAAGAGATGGGATATAGCAAAAGAAGTTGTAACTTGCATATCAGAGGAGTACCCCGGGGTACTACCAATCAGCCCCAAGGTAAAACGTTTTTATATTCTTTTATGTTTTAGTGTTCTAAATAATTGACTGTAGAAATTCCCATGGCAGCCTCCTGGTCTTTTATAGGTACTAGTGCACATATAGCACTATTCTCTTAGGCTAGTTAGCAATTTATAAGTGAACATAATCTCCAAACTCTGTACTAGTGATCATACAGTTTTAAGTTTCTGGAACTCGTTCGAAGTGTTGGAATGTTGTCTCACATCGTCTAGATTTTACCCACTCTGTGCTGGTTATAAGGTTTCACTACCTCCTCACCTTAACATCTAGATTTTAAGGAGTGTTTGGGTTGGGTTTTTCAACTCAAATTCCTTTCATGTTTTAATGAATTATCAATACTAATTAGCTCTTGTACCGAGCACCTTAGCACTTGCGCAGATATAGTTTATAGTTTCTCCTTTCTCCTAATTATGATTTTTTTAACCAGGTGGAGCCGGCTGTGGGAGCAGCACTGCTAGCTTGGAATTTCTTCATGAATAACTCTCACCAGGAAACCTATGGAAGTGAGTCTTGATCATTCATACGAGCTCATTGAATTGTACAGTGTGTCAATCAGTGTCAACAAAATTCTGAGAGAAAGTATCAGCTTGAAGAAAGATTTATATGGTGTTCTGTTGTGTATTTATTTTCTTTCTAGTATCTGTCTTCTTATTCTTTAGCTTGAAGCATGTATTGGTTGCGATTTGTTTAGCTATTTTCTGATGTATTATTAGCATTTTTTTGTGAAGGCGTTTTATGGTTATATAGGGATGTAAACAATCATAATGTTGGTATGAAGGAAGCACACATTGTGCTTTTCTGCACTTCTTTTTTCTTTTCATTTTCAATCTTGTTTTTCGGTATCCGAGCTTACATCCGAATAATTTTCAGTATGTCGAGAGCAGATCGAGTATATCAGCGACATTTTTGGGAACAAAATCTAATTAACTACATCTAATTAGATAGTTGTAAATCTTCAATAATCTCTCACACTACTCTATTAGATTTCTACTTTATTTTTGTTTACTTATAACATAGTGAGAGAGGGGCTAATAAGATCTAGAGAGCATTAAGATGCTAATAAAACATGGGGGGGGGGGGGGGGGGGAAAAGCTNGGGGGGGGGGGGGGGGGAGGAATAAGCTAATACAACTTAATTTTTACTGAATATTATGAAAAAGTGCCATACATCATTATTATTTGGTTCTTACTATAAAACCATATCAATATAATATATAGCCGTTGATAGAGATGTCCATTTGATCTCATTCCTCTGTTTTATTCTTTACTCCATAGCTTCATCTCAATTAATCCTGCCCAATTCAATCAAACAGAACGTTATTAGTAGTCCTATTAGATGAATATACACACAAAAACACATATGAACAATAAAAAATTTATGTATTTAATTGCATGGTGTGCATGCATGCATGAGAGCTTACAGATTGCAATCAACGTCCCTAGAGATGGGGACAATGACTTTGACATGACATTTATCTGGGAGTTGTTTGGCAGCATCATCTTTTATATTCTTATTATCAAGAGCAGCTTGCTTAATACAACCACAAGCTACACGCCTATCCTGAGTAGTGGGAGTGATGTCTTTAAGCTTTTCAAAACCAACGCAACATCCTGAACTTGGCTCTCCTCCATTGACCAGATAAGGCATACACGAAGCCAACGTCGAGTCGACCTCTAAGCAGGTTAGAGCATCTCCATGTTGCACTGTAAAGAGCAACATTGCAACTGCCATAATACCTGCTATCATCACACTCTTCATCTTGTTTTTTCTATTTGTAACTTAAAGTTTTGGAATTTTAAGGATGTTTGAGCTTATTTCTTATTATGGATAGGCTTGAGTGATGGACTCTTGAGGGAGGTTCTATTTATAGTTGTATTTCATACATATTTGTGAACGGAAATTGCTTAATTATATTAGGCTAATATGTAAAATACACCCCCGCATTTTAATGAAACTGTAAAATATACGCATACACTTTTTTTTTCATATTTTTATACCCCTGCACTTTGATTAAACTGTAAAATATACTATTCCGTGATTTTTTGGGTTAAATTTAACAGAAAAATTAACTCCATTCATTTCCATCAGTTTCCCTCAATTTCCTCCATTATTTCCCTCAATTTCCCCTCATTTTAAGCCCTCATTTTCACTTGCAACACATTTTTTAGATCTGATTTTTTTTGCTTTCCTTTAATGATTTATTTGCTTTATTCTTAAAAAAATCTTCTTTATTCTTAAAAAATCTGCTTCATTCATACAGTAATGAATTTTCATAGCTTTATTTTTAAAAAATCTACTTCATTCATATGATTAAAAATACAATCCCTATTACTTGGAGGTTTTTTTGGTGGGTAGTTCTACTTACAAGTCACTTCTATTTTAGATCGTTGCAATCCTAGAGAATTTTGTGAGAATGTTTTTATATTTTTAATTCATTTTTATTATAATTTTATAATTTATTCATCGTCTCTCCAAAATTTATTTTTCTTTTCGAATTATGTAAAAAGACTCTTTATTTTTTTAATGATATTTTTTATAGGATTTGACAGAACTTGACTCTCCAAAAAATTCATGATAATTAGTGAAGATTGTTACATGGAAAATGTAATTCAAACTTTTTATTCATTCTTTAAATTTTTTATTGAACTGAAGCTAAAATCTCAATAATTTTTTATTAAAAATAAATTACAAATGTATTATTCATATGATTGGAAAAAATAAAAAAAATATAACTTAGTTTATTGAAATTTTATAATGAAAAATATTTTAATAGCAGATTTTTTTTATGATGAATCATTTTTTGAGTAGCATATTTTTTATAGAATGAAACATATTTTCTTAAGAATGAAGCTAAAATTCATTACAGTATGAATGAAGCTGATTTTTTTTAAGAATAAAGAAGATTTTTTAAGAATAAAGGAAAAAAAAATCATTAAAGGAAAGCAAAAAAATCAGATCCGAAAAATATATTGAAAGTGAAAATGAGGGGAAATAGATGAAAATGGAGGGAAATAAGGAAGGAAATTGGAAGAAATGGATGAAGTTAATTTTTCTGTTAAATTTAATTAAAAAAATCACGAAATGGTATATTTTATAGTTAGTCAAAATGCAGAGATATAAAAATATGAAAAAAAAGGTATAGAAATATAATTTGTACAATGATGTATTTTATATTTTAGCCATTATATTATATGATTTTTTGTTATTTAGTAAGCAAAAAGCAGCTTTTTTTGAACTGTTTTATCTTCGTTAAGTTACTTATCTTTTTTGGGATTACTGCATTCTGTTGGAACTGAATGTCAGTAGCTTTAAAAAGAAAGTAGGCGAATTTGTTTCTTTTCAAAACTGAACACCAAAGTGCATTTTTCAGCAAAAGCCACGCCTACTACTTGGCTCTATTTGGAAGGATCCTTTACATTTTTCTTTTGTCAAATTTGATCAAACGTATGAGAGTTAAATTGACTCGAACATGTTCGATAAAACATAAACTGTTGCTTTACATATTTGAAAACTCTCCCAACGATTAGTTAAAATACTTCATGCGATTTAACGAGTCTATTTGTTAATCTTCTTGAACGAAAGATTTTATTAGAGATTTTTGTTATATATTCTAGTTTGAAATGTTTTGCAGTATAAGGTCTAGAGTAAGATAAGTTTCATTACAGGGCGACCAGCCAGCGTGCTTCATCTTCTTTAGGTTAGCGCTGCTCGTGTTTCTTTTATTGGTGTCTAGAATCTATTTTATTTCCCTTTTCCACCCAAAAAAGAGAAATTAGAAGTAATATGCGGAGCAGATAATTTTGTTACGCAAATTGAAATGTAAAGACAAAAAAAAACTTATCCACTTTTCTAATAATAAAGTGACATAAATAGTAACAGAACCAAGGAAAAGAACCATTGTCGTCCAAACAAACTGACATAAAAGACATGAAAGGCCTGTTTGGACGGACAATCTTGAGGTATATTCATTCCGAGTAAATTTCTATATTTTTATCCCTCCATTTTACTCCCCACATACTAACCCAGGATTAAGAACCCATCTTTTGAAGCTGTAGATTTATCATTTCGCAAAATCAATGACAAAAATGACAGCAAATACTTTGAAATTTCAGACCCAGATTGTGATAAAAGTCACCACCTCCTTCATTCACTGATTTGGCTGAAAACATCCAAGAACAAAAGATTCCCTTCTTCTAATCAGGGTCCAGATCGTGATAAAAGCCACCACCTCTATCTTCGTTAACCTCTGATTTTTTCCGATTTCCTTTCTCTCTTTCCTCACGTGCCCAGTGAAGAGAACTCTAAAGAGGAAAGAGATGACACAAAAATGTTTGTGTAAATTGGATGCAAAGAAAGAAAGAGATGACCCAAGTATGAGAGAAAGAGAAATAATTTGTTCATTTTTTCTAATGAGAACTCTCTTTCTTCAGTTAATTTTTTCTGGTTTCCATGCCCCTTTGGGTGACTGACAGAGAAATTAGAGGATGTTATGAAAACAAGTCTATTCAAAATTTTTGTCGCTTTGGATATATATGTTGGTTGTCTGTTTATTTCCTTAAAAAATATTCGTCCAAAATGGTGGCAATTGATTAACTGGAGTTTTTGGGAGAGAGAGGAGTGTTGAAGTCTTTTTTAAAATGACTTTTCAGGACAATTATTTTTCTTTTGAATCTTTGGCCATTATTAAGAAAAATGTAATTATCGTAATTATAGCATTAAATTAGTATAAGGATAAAATTGTAAAGTAATATATATTTACAACATTCTCATAAATTATATCATAATATTTTTAATTATCATTAAACACGATAATTTTAACTTTCCAGACATATAAATTCTCATAATCATATTCTAACAATCTTATTCCAGAAATTTTTACTCACAATCTTACACCAAACGGTCTCTAAAGGATTATTTGTAAAAGAAAAAATGATTTTAGAATCTCTATTTGATTTTAGTGAACTTAGTCATTTTTATAAGAAAAAAGAGTAAGGAAAAAAATCCAAATCCAATAATTTTTACTGAATAATGATTAAAAAATTTGTGTGAGACTCACCACACTATTGGATTTGAAATATTAATTTTTATGAATTTTTAATCCAACTAAAATGGGCAGATTAACCATGAGGGCAGCAACGCAAAAGACCACGTAGCTCTAGGGGTTTGCTCCCCCAAGTCATGGGCTCAAACCAGGAGACACACGCTGTCTCATGATCACTGTGGATTTACCCGGTCTCTGCAGAGCCCTGTGACTTAGTTGGAGAACTACGCTCTAGAAACCCAGTGCTAGCGAGAAAAAGAGAAAAAAATTGGGCAGATTACAAATCTAAAGCCAAATATTTGTTGAATTTAATGTGCAAAGTTAGAAATACCCCTTTTAAATCATCTCTTAAACCGATAATCTATTAATTGATGGGGATTGAAGTAAACTTATCTAATCTAATACAATTCAAATAATCTAATCTAACATAATTCAAATAATAGTAAACACAATATTACAAACTTTAAATCCAAATACTAAATCCAATCTTGAATTTAAATCCTCAATCCAAAAACTTAGTAAACATGAGTTATCGGAGCTCGTCAGACGAGATTCAAGGGTATAGCCAGAGCAGGCACGCCTGGCTAAACATCAAAGTATGTTGAACACCTCAACTTGTCAGACGGGATAAAAGGGTCTAGCCAGAGCAGGCACACTTGACTAGACATCAAAGTAAATGATGATGTATGCCAATCACTCATGCTCATAGATGGAATTCAAGGGTCTAGCCGAAGTAGGCACGCCTGACTAGACATAAAGGAAAGATGTATGCCAAGCACTCATGCTGCCAAACGGGATTGAGTGTCTAACCAGATCAGGCACGCCTGGCTAGACATTAAAGAAATATGTTTGTTGAGCACTCATGCTCGCAAATGAGATCGAGAGTTCAGCCAGAGCAAGCACGCTTGGCTAGACATCAAGGAAATATGTATCGTTGAGCACTCATGCTAGCAGAAGGGTTCGAGGGTCTAGCTAGAGCAGGCACACCTGGCTAGACATCTAGGAAAGATATGTGCCGAGCACTCATGTTCACAGACGGGATCATGAGTCTAGCTGGAGCAGGTATGCCTGACTAGACATCAAAGAAAGATGTCTATCGAGCACTCATACTCACCGACAAGATAGGGGGTCTAGCGAGAACAAACACACCTGGCTAGACATCAAGGAAAGATATCTGCCGAACATTCATGCTCATCGACGGGATTGAAGGTCTAGCTAGAGCAGATACACCTAGTTAGACATCAAGGAAAGATGTATACTGAGCAATCATGCTCGCAGACAGGATCGAGGGTCTAGCCAGAGCAGGCACGCCTGACTAGACATCAAGAAAAGATGTCTACCGAGTACTCATGCTCGCAGACAGGATTGGGGGTCTAGCTAGAGCAGACACGCCTGGCTAGACCTCAAGGAAAGACGTCTTCCTAGCAGTCATGCTCTCAGACAAGATCGAGAGTCTAGCCAGGGCAGGCGTGCCTGGTTAGACATCAAGGAAAGCCCTAGCCAAGGAAATCTCGACACTAGAGACAAGGATATCTATTGAGATTTAGAGCTTGTAAGGCAAAGGTAATGCCATCTGATGAGCGCTTCAGCTCAAGGAAAGGTCATCTGGCCAAAAACCAAAGAAACTCAACTTGTTTTCTAAATCACCAGACCTAGAAAAAGCACAAATAAGAGAAGGCATGCTCGACTAAGCGTTAAAAGGTAAACCCTGATGGTGAGGAAGGTTCATCCGACCAGACCTTTTGGATGGGAACATACGGAAGACTCCATAAAGTAAGGTGTAATAACTATTTATGAGTAAACAGTTATTTTTTTTATATTTATGTATTATTGTTATTTATGAATAAATGAAAGTTTCCTTTAATGAAATTGTATTTGTAACTTACTTAAGTCCTAAATTATTATCAACGTAAGAAGAGTAAAAACCGAGCGGTCTTCTAGATAAACTCTTCTAAGATAGTTCAGAATGTTATTCACAGCCTTAGGATTGGCTAGACAATCAAATCTAATTAAGACTGCTAGGTTGAACCAAAGGATACCGGTCTCAAGGCATGGGAGTGGAGACTTTAATGGTTGACCTAAACATGTTGTGGAACATGTTGAATAGACCAACAACCAATTAGTTTAGAGCAAAGTCGTTTAACCAGCTCTAAATCTAATTGTTACACCTTAAGGGTATTTTCATAATTACTTTAATCCTGAGGTGAATACGAAACTTGACCTAATTACTCGTGATCTTTGATTCTCCAAATGAGTGAGTTCGAATTACTGGACAATACCTCGGCTGTTGAGACCGTGATTCAACTATGTTGGAGTTGTGTGATTCACAAATATAAAATTCTTGGTAAGATTGTAAAAGCGGGCCTGGTACTTGATGACATGAGTCATTGAATAAGACATGGTGATATGTGAGACACTTCACTGATATGTCTTTCTTGTTCACAGTCAATAAAAGAGTTAAGAAAATAATAACTAGAGAGATAAAATGATAATTTACATCTCATTCTTGTTACTGATATTCATGAAGGATAATATCGTTAAAATATTTTATGGACCATGAAATATAAACATTTATTTGCACCAACAGAAAATGTAGCGCGCATGAATCGAGAGTTTATATGGCATCAGACCTATAGTGGAGTCGTACGATATCGTGATAAAATAGGTCAGGAATTCATGGAGATATATTAGTCGGGTATTTGAATCTCATGGCTTTATTCATGTAGATCCATTCTGTCTCAGGAGTAGCTCATAAGGACATGAATGAGAAACAACAACAGTTAGACCAAAAATGTGTTTTGGACCAATGTACACTTTCCGAGCCCTGTATGAGATGTGTGTCATCACTAAATTAGTGAATCGCAAAATTAATGTTCAAATTAATTATTTTTTATTTTCTAATTATTAGATAATTAGTAAATAAAAGAAATTAATTAATTGATAGAGATAAATTTAATTCAACAATTTGAACTGATGATGAATTTAGACACAATTTTGACTTTAGGGGAGATTTAAAAACCACACATCACAGTGCATGAAGAATATGATTTTTGGTTTTATCATATAAGGGTATATGAGTAAATTCTATAATCATTATATAAGGGATTTCATCCCCAACCCTAATCACATTGTGTTAAATCAGAGCAGAAAAATGCTTCTCTTACTCTCCCTCAGTAGCTGCTGCCAAAAACTCTAAGGGGAAGAGAAAATTTTGTTTTATCTTCCACTGTTGTTTTGAGAGCTCACACTCAATTTATACCAATTTCCATGAGAAGATACTTCTGAATTTAATGGGTGGTTGTAGGGGTGTTCACGGTTCGGATCGGTAAGTTTTTTTGGTGAAAAACTAAACCGAAACTTTGGTTCGACGATAAAACTAAAAATAAACCGAACCGTGAATACTAAAAGAATCGAATCAAAATGTGAGTTTCGGTTCGGTTTGATATTATTAATTAAAAACACTTTTTAAAATACCTTTTTATTGATATTTTTGAAAAAATAAATATAAAATTAAAGTTTTGATTCGGTTCGGTGCGGTTTTTATAAGAAATTATATATAAAAAATAAAAAATCATATAAATTTAATGTTTCGGTTCAAAAACCGCCAATTTCCAAACCGAAACTTCGGTTGAGTGATTTTTCCGAACTGAACCGAACATACATAAAGAATCGACTGAACTGATCATTTTCGGTTCAGCCGGTTCGGTTCGGTTTTGAACACCCTTAGGTGGTTGTCAGTGCGAAGATCAATTACTAGCTCTATGAAGAACGAAGAACGTGAGATAGAAATTGATCCCGCCAAATAAGAAATTCTCCATTAACTGGAAATGTATAATTGTTTCTTTCTCTTCTTGATACGTTTTTATTATTATGCATGTTCATTATTAGGTTTTGTATTTAATTTGATTAAACGTTTGTATGAATTTTTTTTTAAGTTCTATGAACTAGTCATGGTTCATTATTTTTCTTCAAAATCTAAAATCTGATCCATCATTGTCACCATGACAATCACCCGACAGAGGAAGACGGACTCTTCTCCAACGTAATAGGGAAGAGGAGAAAATGTGTGCCAATCACTGTTCGAGTCATAACGGTCTTTTGAATAGAAATAGTCATTCCCCACAACTCAAAGGCTTGTTGGCACAATCGCCAAGCATTCACAGAACCCTCAGAAAAAACCACCCAGGGAAGGGCCGTGCGACCTCCTGATTCAGAGAGAGTGCCATCTTTCGATGAAGCCGGGACCAACACGAAGACAGACTGAGGATGGCTGGACGGTCCCTTTGTTAGGTTCTAGTTAGGGTCATAACCAGAAGATAAAGGAGGAGAACAAAGTCGCCGGAGAGTAAACGAAGGCTAAGACCCCTAAAGGACCCTCTGGGGGCTGAATATGAGCGACGTCGGAAGATGAATGAAAGTATCGATGGACCACCGTCCGTCTAAATCCCCGGTGTCATTCTTGGCCATCAACGATTTTGTAAAGCTCTAGTATAGGTGAAAGGCAGTACGGATGAACGGGTCTGGGATCATCCCCCTACCACGGGTGAGATACAAACCTGGGCTACGGGGCTTTCAGTTCCCAAATCCCACTTCGAGGGAAACATAAGGATGAAAGCCTTAACAAGACCGGCACATGGGCTTGCAAGCCAAGTTGAGGCATGAAGCCTTGGTGAGATGACCAGGTTTTACTCTTATCGATCCCCGTGTGAGTGGATCGACCCAAAAGAAAGGAGCCAGTGACCGACGCAACACCTAGGAAAGACTTGAAGGGCTAAGATGATTGGTCGTACTCCCACCAAAACAGCCGGAGAGGAAGAATTAGGACAAACCCATATTGGCCCATGAACAGAATGTGGAGCTCGAAAGGTCCTGCCATCAATGCGAAGACGCAACTCAAGAAATGAGGAGCCCGCACATCTTCAGGGGCAGATTATAATCACGAAGCTAATTAGGATTTTAGGTGCTCCCATCCCGAATGAGGCATCGAGACTAGAGTGCATGAATTTAATAAATTCACATAAGTTGCACATGATTTATTTTAGGAACAGTTCTCCACTGTTTAGAGTAAATAAATGATCGACTCTTTTACAAAGTACGCTAGAGGTGTAAAAAGTGATGATTGGCGAGGTGCTCTAACTTGGCAGTCAGAACTAAAAAAAAAGATGAATGACGAGGTGCTCTAACCCGACAGTTAGGATTAAATAAAAAATAATCACTAGCGATGTGCTCTAACCCGGGTGTCAGGACTAAACAAAAAAATGATTACTGACGATGTGCTCTAACCCGACAGTTATGATTAAACAAAAGTGATGAATGGCGAGGTGCTCTAACCCGACAATCAAGATTACACAAAAAATGATGACTTGCAAGGTACTTTAACCCAACAGTTGAGATTAAACAAAAAGTGATGATAGAAGAGGTGCTCTAACCCGACAGTCGAGATTAAACAAAAAGTGATAACTGATGAGGTGCTCTTTTTCGGCAGTTAGGATTAAATAAAAAATGATGACTAGCGATGTGCTCTAACCCGACATTCATGATTAAACAAAAAATGATGACTAATGAGGTGCTCTAATCCGGCAACCAAGATCAAAGCAAAAAGTGATGTTTGCCGAGCACCCCATCTCATCAGATGAGATTCAATGGTCTAGCTATAGCATACACGCCTGGCCAGATATCAAGGCAAAAAGTCATACTTACTGAGCACCCCAAGTCATCTGACAAGATTCAAGGATCTAGCCAGAGTAGGAATGCATGGCTAGACATCAAGACAAAAATGATGTCTGCCGAGCACTCTCGCTTGTTAGACGAGACTCAAGCGTATAGCCAGAGCAAGCATGCTTGGCTAGATGTCAAAGTAAAAAGTGATGTATGGTGTGTACCCTAGCTCGTTAGACGGGATTCAATGGTCTAGCTAGAGCAGACACATCTGGCTAGACATCAAAATAAAAAATGATGTCTGTCGAGCACTCATGTTTGCAGACGAGATTCAAGGGTCTAGCCAAAGTAGACACACCTAGCTAGACATCAAGGAGAGATGTTTGTCGAGAACTTATGCTCACAGATAGGAATGAGGGTATAGCTAGAGCAGACATGCCTGGCTAGACATTAATGAAATATTTATGTTGAGCACTCATGCTTGCAGACATGATCGAGAGTATAGCCAGAGCAGGCACGCCTTGTTAGATATCCAGGAAAGATGTGTGTCGAGCACTCATGCTCATATACGGGATTGAGAGTCTAGCTAGAGCATGCATGCCTGGTTAGACATCAAGGAAAGATGTCTGCCGAGCACTCATACTCGCAGACAGGTTCAAGGGTCTAGCCAGAGCAGGCACACCTGGCTAAACATCATGGAAATATGTGTGCCGAGCACTCATGCTCGCAGGAAATATCATGAGTCTAGCTAGAGCAGACATGCCTGACTAGACATCAAGGTAAGATGTGTGATGAGCACTGATGCTCGCTGACGGGATCAAGGGTCTAGCTAGAGTAGACTCGCCTGACTAAACATCAAGGAAAGATGTCTGCCAAGCACTCATGCTCATAGACGGGATCGAATGTATAACCATAACATGCATGCCTTACTAGACATCAAGAAAAGATGTATGCCGAGCATTCATGCTTGTAGACAGGATCGAGAGTCTAGCCAGGGCAGGTACGCCTGGCTAGAGATTAAGGAAAGCCCTAGCTAAGGCAATCTCGACACGAGAGACAAATATATCTATTAAGCATTGTAGCT
The DNA here is from genome assembly GCA_003255025.1 of Datisca glomerata. NCBI lineage: Eukaryota > Viridiplantae > Streptophyta > Magnoliopsida > Cucurbitales > Datiscaceae > Datisca > Datisca glomerata. Next base: position 401,560 of record QANY01008461.1, read on the forward strand.
CGTAAGATAAGGATAGGGCCATTTGATGAGACTTCAGGACAAGGATTTATCTAGAGCGAGAATGCTTGCATAAGTGATAAAGGACAAGTCCTCTAACAAAAAACCAAAGGAATTCAACTTGCTTTCTAGATCACCAGACCAGGAAAAGCCCAAAGAGGAGAAGACATGCTCAACTAAATGTCAAAAGGTAAACCCTCATGGTGAGGAAGGTTCGTCTGACCAAATCTTACATATGGGAACATACGAAAGATTTCATAAAGGTTGTGACAGGTCTATACGACCTATGATGGGGGCAACCCATTGGATAAGATTTGGTCTACCAAAAATGATCATGGCCCTTTAAGTCTCACTCCAACTCAGGATCATAAGATTAGGTTTGTAAAAGTTAGCAATGATACAATGCCTGACATAAGAGTTGGAATAACTACGTAGCTCGGGATAAAGGTCTCATCCGGATAAAGTTAAAGCTCTATCTTCTTAAGGAATATTCACGATAGGAAATGGCAAAGACATAGATAAATAAAGTTAGCTAGAATAAGGAGATTAGGTAATGGAGTCTTCCGACCTTGCTAAGTAAAAATATCCAGGTCATTGATTGGGGGCAATTGTTTTGAATGTTTCCCCGAGCACCAACGACCTAATGACATGTGTCACGCCATATTAGGGAGCTCTAGGAGAAGGGAAGTTTTGGAGGAAAGGAGTTAACCTTATCTGGTTAGTATTAAGGGTGCTCGGGTTACACATACCCGAGCACATTTAAGAGTAGGAATAGAGCACACAATGGGAGCTTAGATAATCTTGAGCGTAAGGCCATCATTGCCCACTAAAAGTAGTGCCCAACAGGTTCAATTGCCGTGACAGAATATCAGATGATCCTCTAAACCATCACCTCAAAATCATATAAAAATAAATGGTTTCACTTTATGTCAAGGTCGTCTTTTTTCCATCCAATCAACGACAGTCAAGACAAGCTTTGTGTCTCACAAAGATTCTCGAACACGCCTTTAAGAGGCTTCTTCGACATACTTCCTCGTCTAAGGTTTCAAGTATAAATACCACATCTACAAACGGTACAAGTATGGCTTCTCCCCTAAGGAAACTATGCCAAAATTTTTTTAGGATATTAACTTAGGCATTGAAAGCTCTTCAATGAGAAAACCACCCCCGATATTCTTCACCTTAAAATTCTTTGTCTGTGTTGTGCAGGTTCCCACCTGAGAGGACCCCAATGTGGAGAGGGGATTTCATGCCACTTCACTGTTGAAGTTTTCAACATAGACACAGAGATAACTATTCATGACAGTGATTAATTACTGCCATAACATCTATTTTTTTGCTAAAAAATCAGAGACATATTTCCATCAAGGAGGATAAAACCTCTTGATTACATCTTTATCAGCAAGGAGAAGATCAACAATATGATTGGGCAGAGTATTGACAGTATATCAACATTGGTTCTGATCAAAGAACACCACCTAATCGAATAGCTCTTATCTAATTTCCTAGCACACCACCTAATCAAAAATGATATAAAAGTAGAAAATCTAGCTACAAGATCAAAGAACAAAGAATAGATCTTCCAATCATTGTAGCTTCCTTTCTTGAAGAAGTCAACTAAGGATTTGATGTTGGAATTATGGGTCTATGATCCCCAAGTCATCTCTGTACCACACAATCTAATGTGTGAAAATTGCAAGACATGAGAAAATGACTAACTTGCGATTGAAATTAAAAATCTGGGGTAATATATAATTGTGAGATAATTATATGTACTTGACTAATTAATTGAATTATTTAATGTAATTTTCAAAAATTACAATCACATAATTCTATCGATTAATATTATGTTGATTGGTAAGTGAGCAAAATATTTTATTTATAAAATTAAATAATATTAAATCATTATGAGATAATGATTTGATTTGATATATCTAATATGTTAATTAATATATAAGATAATTGATTGGAAGATCAGATAAGTTAATTTTAAATTAACTGATAACTAGATATTTATCTGATTAAAGTAAATAATAAATTTGAAAAATTACCACGTGACATATTTGACTGCCACATGTCAATCACTGATTTACAAGCAGAGATTGACGTGGACTCCACGTGACAGCGGTGCCATGAGTCATCAGTGTCGTGAGGCACTATGACTCTTCACGGCACACTACATTGCCGTGTGGCACTGCAATGTTGCTCAATTACAGTGGGTCTCACTGCAATGTTACATTTGTAATTAATTTATTAATTTGTGTAAATCCCTAAAAAATATGATGAGCCTTGACCTAGAAGATACATATTGATATTATTCTATTGGCCTCAGTGTTGCAACTACAATCAGTGTGTAATTATGTGATTAAAAGTTAATTAAAAAGCTCTGTGAGTTTTCCTAATTCTCTCAGAGTTTTGTCTCACAATAATCATTCTCCAAAATCTTTAGATCTCATGTGTTGAGTACATCTAGAGACAAAAAAATATTTTTAATTTATTCTACGTGTCCACACACGTCCCATTGTGTTTGAGGATTAACTTAGAAGATTTTGATGTGGATCTCACAGTCTGTTGTTCGTGAGATTACAAGTTCGTTATTTGCAAGGACGTTTGATAGACTACAAGAGGTATAATTCATACCTTTGTATGTTTTAGATTTAATGTATAGATATATAATGGATCTAATCTGAAAAAGTACTTTTCAATTAAAAAGTTTTCATCTTTGGGATCTGCGATAATGTGATCGTTTATCGTTTTAATTTTTTAAGACAGCACCACACCTTCCACTGCACGTCGCCACAGATTCCAACATTTGCAATCTCTCTCCAAGAAAATATCACCCCACTTTTCTCTCTTAGCCAGAGAACAACCTTGTTCTAAAGCCAAAAAAGAGACATCACCAAGCCAGTTTCTTACAACAATAGCCACTCCAACAGAACAAAGGAATCTAATAAAGCTACCATCACAATTAATCTTCATAATATCTCTTAAAGGAGCTCTACTATAAAATGGGGCTTAGATGATGGTGAAAATCCGTTATCAAAATCCTTTAATGACGGGGATGCGACTGTCACCTATTAGGCTGTCATCTAAACTCATTTTACAAATAATCGTCATCAAAAGGTCCCGCCAAAACACTTTTGATGACGGAGAATTCCCGTCATTAAACGTGCCGTAAAACACCTTTAATGATGGGGATTGTTCATCATTATAGGTGCCGCAAAACACCTTTAATGACAGCCATTGCCCTTCATTATAGTGCCGCCTATAATGATAGGCAATTCCCATCATTAAAGGATCATTTTTTAAAAAAACAAATCTTTCATGAAAAGGTAAAAACCTGTTTTTCCATGACAGCCTTTCATTCCTTCAATATACCAAAGAACAGAATCCTCACTCCCTAATATCACAAGAAAGAGAAAGAAAGTCATTTAAATATTTTGATGAACAACAATTACAACGGGTGAGTCGACAAGAGATGCCAATCATATGTGATAGCATTTTGGTCAAATACGTTTGAGAATGGACATTGCTCGTATTAGCTACTACTAGAAATGAAGTAAAAAATCAAAACTGCTTACTTGTCAGCCAACCAAAAAGCAAATAGTACCAAACTCATGGGAGGGGAAATGTGTTCCGTTAAGGTACCACATATTTTATCAGTAAGAATTGCAATAAACTACACATATATATTCACCATTCCATAACCTTCAATTGATACAAACATACTCAAAAGAGTTAACACTCCCTATAACATAAAACTTTGTTATTTTGTAGGATTGGGAAGCATTTCAAGTGACGTATATTTTTAAGAAAATAACATATATTCACCATTCCATAACTTTCAATTGATACAAACATACTCAAAAGAGTTACTACACCCTATAACATAAAACTTACAACCAAACACTATAATAATTGATCCAAACATACTAAGATCATTAATCCAGGCAGATGCTGTTACCTGTTTGAAGTTTCAGGTCCTTCAAAGGTTCTGATGTTTCTCTCCCTCCAAATAATCCAAGAAAGAGCCAGAGGAATAGAATTCCAAAAGGAAACCTAGTGTAACAAGCTACCCTACCTACCATCAACATCATAAAATCTCACCAACCAAAGTCCATCAAGAAATAAAATGTCAAATCCAACCATCATAAATATCCACAAGAAACATAGTCAATTTATCATAAGATACTCATAATGAGTAAAGTTCTGCCATAGAAAAAAACTTTTTTTCAGAAAAGAAACTAATGTAAGAGAGGAACTTTAAAAAAATGCTTAACAAACCTCAGCACGTAAGTCATCAACTGAAACAGCTGATAATGTAGGTACCAAGTCAGCTCCATTAATAACAAAAGTAATAAAGTCAGTGCCTGATTCTGCCAAATCCCATGTCATACAAGCAACTGCAAGTGTCAAACCTAACTAAAGAGATATCTTGATAAGCGTTGCTAAAAAACTTATGCTATTAAATGTATAAAACACTAACCTGGTTCAAGGTAATACAGGAGGCTATGAACAACTCTTTCTGCTATCATAAAATATAAGTTAGAAGGGCAGTTATGCCTCCACCCAAAGAGTGGCCTACGAACTATCAAAATCCAGTAGAGATTAGTACTTAAATCACATCGAAATAATCAGAACCCTTATATTTGCAACTCATTGAAATAGTTCTACCACTAAAACCATGCATTGAATAACTGTAAGCGACAAAAATCTATTACCTCAACTTGATAATCAGGATATAGACCAAGTGTTTTTAAAAGACACAGAGTAGAGAGCTTTGCAATCCAACGAGCAGCTGCAACAAATCAATAATAGAAAACATTTTGTTTTGTGATCAACTATAATTCTAAAAGGTGGCTTTAGAATATGCAAAAAATAGAAATAAAAATAAAAAAATGTTATAGAAGTGAATAATGGTACAAGTACCAAAACATTAGACATTGCCTTACTCTTGCTTTAGTTTCTTGAAGCAGAACATCTTCCTAAAAAAAGCCAGTCACCTCCAAGAATAGCAAAAATGGTTATTTTGAGAAATGCCAACACACTGTTAACAATTTTAACAGGTATGTCAAATCAACAATCATTTCGTGTTCCTTTAACTCTACACTGTCTTTTCCATTTTTAGATTGGCATTGGGTATCCGAAACTTAGCTTCGACTAATCCTGGGGTGCCCTCGACAAGGAGTTTCCCTCAAGTGCACCTCGGGTCATTGAAAGAGCAATTAAATTCTCTTAATTCGATGGCCCCAACCCCAAGAGCCGAAGTGGAGATTTGAACCCAAGACATAAAGGTCTACAACTCGCCCCAGGGTCCTAGCTCAACCACTACGCTAATTCTCTTGCGATTGTATAAAAAGAATGATTTATCACAAGCGAAAAATTAAAAAAAAAAGAAAAGAAAATTGAGGCAATCAGTGACCAAACATAATCCCCTCAAACTTATTCTATAGCATGATAAAGGGCTAATCTCACCAACCAAAGTCCATCATGAAATAAAATGTCAAATCCAACCAGCATAAATATCCATAAGAAACATAGTCAATTTATCATAAGATACTCGTAAACTGAGTAAAGTTCTGCCATAGAAAAACAATTTCAGGAAAAAAAAACTAATGTACGAGAGGAACTTTTAAAAAAATGCTTAACAAACCTCAGCACGCAAGTCATCAACTGAAGTAGCTAAAAATGTAGGTACCAAAAACATTGTTTTGTTTCTGTAAAAAAAACACTCAACTATTTTAGAAAACCTAGTATGAAACTTAAAGTCTAAAACTAGGGAAAATACAAAAAACATTTTTTGTAATCAACTTCTTCAATAGACATGTACCCCAGTAAAAACCCTTCAAAGAAGCCCCCTTTAAATCCGTAAAAGGGTCATTAACTATGAATATAAAAAACCGCAACTCTTTAAGAAAGAAAATTCCTAATAATTTCAGTAAAGAGAATTGAAATGTGATGAAAACTGATGATAATCATACGAAACTACATCTACCAAACCTAATAATCAGTCGAACTCACCACGACCAGAGCCAAGGAGACAGAGAGAGAAAGAAAGAAAATCAGTAACCTTTTTAGAAAGAAAATCTCAAATATTTCAGTACAAAATCAAAATGTAAAGAAAACTCAAGCAACGAAACTACATCTACAAAACCTAATTGTTGGTTGAACTCACCAATACCAGATTGAAGTAGACGGAGAGAGAAAGAAATGGAGAGTAACAGAGAGAGACAGAAGGGGTAATGGCACTGAGCGAGAGAGAGACTAAATTGTTCGTTCCTTTCTAGGTATGCCAACATATAAAACAGAAAATAGTAGTTAAAGAGGTGTAATCTGTTGAGTGTGTCTTAAACTCTGAGATTCTCATTAAGACCCAGTCTTTAAAGAAGCTTGATTGAGCATCAGGTTTTAGTTGCAAAGGAGCGAGAAACCAAACTCTATTAGCCCAATCACAACCTTTGATAAGATGCTTAACAAATTCATGTTCAAGGTTACAAATAAGGTAGCTGTCACAGTCAATGATCCTCCTTTTGTGAAGGTTTTGCTTAGTTGTTAATGGGTTCTGAGAAGCTCTCCATATGAAATACCTGATTTTGGATGGTATTTTAAATTCCAAATAAGCCTTCAAAAGTCATTTCCTGAATTCAAAGAGAAAGAATGAGAATTCACCAAATCCAATTTAACACCAGCTACCATCTTGTAAGCAGATTTGACAGTAAAATTACCATCTTGCAAAAGGCCATATCAGCTTGTCCTTAACATTAATCTTAGGGATATTAATGGCCTGGATTTCATTGTAAATCCAAGGTGGAAATAACAGATTAATGCTAACCTGGTTTTAAGAGCCATTTGAGATTATATCAGCAACACTATTAAAATCACGATTCCTGAAATCAAAGAGATCAACTCCACTAGGTAACCATCTATCAGTCCAGATATTGATTGCCTCCCATTACCAAATCTCCAAATAGCTCTTCTCTTGATTTCCTCCTTTCCTTGCCAAAGGCTTCTCCAAGCCCAAGAAGCAGCTTCGGGAGAAGGGGCATAAAGAATATTAGAGGAAGGGAAACATATACTCTTAAGAAGTTTTGCACACATTCATTCAGGATTTTGAGATAGATACCAAGCCTACTTAGCTAGCATGGGAATATTGAATGACTCCATTTGTTTAAAACCTAACCCACCTTGATCTTTATTGGTAAATAGTTTTCTCATAGAATACTATCTCATACCCTGCTAGTTACCATATTTACTCCACCAGAATTTCAAAATAGCATCTTGAATGTTTTTGCATACTTTCCTTGGAAGCTTGAAAATTCTCACAGCAAAGCTGGGTATAGCTTATGCTACTGATTTAAGTAAAACTTCCTTACCTTCATGAAAGAGGAGGTTAGATTTCCATATGGATGTTCTTTGATCAAGCTTCTCAGACAACAGAGAGAATACATATGCTTTAGATTGACCCCAGTCAGTAAGAAGTCCAAGGTAATTTCCCATATCATTTGAAATAGGAATGCCTAAGATATTAGCAAGATCTCTTTTCTTACTTAAAGGTACATTACTGCTAAACCAAGTGCAGCTCTTCGATGAGTTAACCTTTTGGTCTATTGCATTTGCGGTGTCTTCTGATGCAATCATTAAGAGTACTACAAGATCTAATATCAGCTTGGCAGAAGAAAACACTGTCATCAGCAAAAAATAAGTGAGATATGGATGGGTTGTTCCTTTTGATCCTTACTGCCTTAATACTGTTATTCTCCACAACTTTGTTGATGCATCTTGAGAGGCAATCTGCTATAAGGATAAAGAAGTAGGGAGACAAAGAGTCTCATTGTCTGAGACCTCTACTAGGTTTAACTAGAATGCTATGGTAGCCAATAAGTTGGAAACACTATGTAGTAGATATAATACATTTCAAGATCAAATAGGTAAAAGTCACACTAAAGCCCAGCTTGATGAGAAGCTTTCTAAGAAAAAGCCAATCAATTATGTCATATGCTTTAATCATATCCGATTTTAAGGCTAAGATCCCCTTATTTCCTCTCTTCTTCTTCATATGGTAGAACATCTCTTGACTAATAAGTAAGTTACTTTGTAAATGTCTAGTTGACAAGAGCACTAGGTTGCTCAGATGTGAAATGATTCAGAAAAGGTTTAAGCCTAAGAACCATAATTTTTGCAATAATTTTATAGGTGAAGTTAAAAGAGCTATAAGTCTGTATTAGGAATGATTCTCAGGTTGTTTGACTTTGGGTATAAGCACAATGTTAGACTCTTTAATGGCATTAGGTAGATAACAACATTGGAAGAAATCTCTAACAACTCTCAAAAGATAATTGCAAATTAAGCTCCAATTTTCCTGAAAAAGAAGTACATGTTAAGCCATCAGGGCCTGGGGTTTTATTAGCTCCAAGGGAGAAAACTGTTGGAATGTTGTCCCACATTGCTTAGACTTGTCCATTTTGTGCTAGTTATAAGACTCTAGTACCCATCTCCTTAGTACCTAGGTTTTAAGGAGTGATCGGGCTAGACTTTTCAACTTGGTATCAGAGCTTGGTTGAACTTTTGTTTGTGTCACTTTAGTTCGGTTCTTTGTCCGCTTGGTTCAGATTATTTGGTATGCTGCTTAGTCCGGCTACCGTGTTGTGGTTCAGGAGGGTGTGTTGGAATGTTGTCCCACATTGCATAGACTTACTCATTCTGTGCTAGTTATAAAGTTCTAGTACCCATATCCTTAGTGCCTATGTTTTAAGGAGTAATCGGGCTGGGCTTTTCAACTATACCACAACACGGTAGCCGAACTAAGTAGCATACCAAATAATCCAAACTAAGCAGACTTGTCCATTCTGTGCTAGTTATAAGGCTCTGGTACCCATCTCCTTAGTGCCTAGGTTTTAAAGAGTAATCGGGCTGAGCTTTTCAACTATACCACAACACGATAGCCGAACTAAGTAGTATACCAAATAATCCAAACTAAGCAGACAAAGAACCAAACTAAAACACCATAAACAAAAGCCCAACCAAGCTCTGATACCAAATTGAAAAGCCTAGCTCGATCACTCCTTAAAACCTAGGTATTAAGGAGAGAGGTACTAGAGCCTTATAACTAGCAAAAAATGAGCAAATCTAAGCGATGTGGGATAACATTCCAACAAAACAACTTCCTTAAGTTCCTCCATAGTAATCTCTTTTAAGAGTTCCTCATTAGTATGAGTATCAAAACAACTTCCTTAAGTTCCTGCCAGTTTTTGCTTAAGAAGTTTCTTTTCATTCCACTCAGCACTAATGCTGTCATCCAGGACCACCATTCTCTCTTTGATTCTCTTAATTTCAAGAGTAGGATTCCCTTTTTGACTAGAGCTCCAATCCTTAAGAGCTTTTTTGCACCATTTCAGTTTATAAATCAGGTTAGCCATGCCTTTTCTATCTCCACCACTGTTCCATCCATTTATTTTCAAATTTAAATTGCCTCCTCCTGACATACTTGGAAGCATGTAGATAAACCACAAACATGTTGTGGTATGATCCTATGTTTGGTGGAATGAGAACAACACAATTTGGGAATGAGCTTAGGGTTGCAGAATTAAAGAACACTCTGTCAAGGTTTTCTTGAATGAGAGCATCCCCTTCCCTGCCATTTCTCCATGTGTAAAAATAACCCTTTGTAGGAGCTTCAAAGATTTCACAACTGTCCACAAAATCTCTAAACCTTTTTGCTCTTGAATTGTCAAAGGACCTACCACCCAACTTCTCCTCTTTGTACATCATTTCATGGAAATCACCCATTAGCATCCAAGAAGAGTTATTGATAGGTTTAGAGGCTGAAATCAAGTCAAAATCTCTCCATCCCTCATTGTCATTTCTATTACCATAAAAGACGGTTATTTTGCCAAGAGAGTCAGGCAAGCAATCAATGGAGTTGGATGTATTAGAAATGCAAAGAAAGTTTATGTCAATGTTCCAGAATATAGCAATACCTCCGGACAGGCCAGTAGGGTTCACTGAATGACAAAAGTCAAATTTAAACTTCCTAGACAAAGATTCTACTTTGATACTTTTCATCTAAACAAAGTAAAACAGGTTTGTATACTCTAATAGCCTCTTTTAGAGCTTGAATTGTCAAGGGAAGGCCTAACCCTTGACAATTCCAGCAGATAATCTTCATTGAATATTCGGTGGCATTTCAAGGCTGCCCACCAACACCTTTTCATCAGTATGTGGGTTAAAATCACTCTGATAGTCCATAACCATCTTCAGTTTAAGGTCTTTGATACTGTTTTTCTTAGCTTTCTTATGCAACTCCTTTGGTTCTTGGATGACCACTCCTTTGGGCGTTGGTATACCTCTACTTCTAGGTTGGGAAGATTTGGTCTCATTTAGCCTTCAGACTACCTTTAAAAGAGTCTGTCTTTTTTGTCTCAGCTTGCTCACCTTCTTTCAAATGCCAAGTTCTCAGAATTAACAGAGTTCTCCATTGATTTTAGAACAATTTCCCTGCAGAAATTTGAGCCTCTAGTAATATCTTCATCGTAAGTAGTTACCATAGGTCTTGTCTCACCGCACAGAAAGGCCTCTCTTATGCTAACATGTGTTTTCAAGTTGGCTTCAGATTTAAGCCATTCTCCATACATGCAAGCTTTACTTTCTCTTGGTTCTTGATAGCCTCTTATGTCATGGCTAATCTTCCCATAGTAAAAGCAAAGTTGAGGGATCCTTTCATACTTCATATCAATCCAAATTGAAGGTTTAGCCTTCCTTTTAACTCAGATTCCTGGCTTAAGGGGGTTCTCAATATTCGAACTCAGTTTGATTCTAACAGACCTGACCAAACCACTCTCCAACGTCTATAGATCAATTTCCGAGATTTCACCAACTTTGGATGCTAACCTTCTAACCACAGGCTCCAAAATCTAGTCAGGTGGGAGATCTTGTAGTTGAAGCCAAACTGGACATGAGTCAAAGATGATTTTAGTGGGTTGAGATCCAGCTTCATATTTTTGCACAATGAGAAGAGTCCCATTAAAGCTCCAAGATCCTCTTGCCCACACCTTATCCGCATCTTTAGAAATCTCAAATTGAAACAGAATTTTTTTTTTCCAAAATCTTGATAACCAAATTTGAATCCAAGTCCATCATTTACAAAGCACAGAAGCCATGGTAGAGGTGTTGATCATTTTGTCTGAGATCAACTTGCCAACCAGCCATTTATCCACTTTCTTCTCTTCTTGAGGCTGAACAAGTCTTCAATATCAATCTCAAATTGATCCTCTATCATTTCAAAGCCACACTCACCACCAGAAAGAAATTCTATAAAGAATAAGTAAAGATACTGAAAAATAGAGAAGTCTAAAATGGAAAAAATAGAGCTGATTCTTTAATAGGGGAGAAAGCAAATATGAGCTCGACTGCCAATTAGAATTACAAAAGCAGAGCTAACAAATTCTGGTAGAGCTTCAAAATAGCAAAAACGATTTGACGGGCACCTCAGAGAAAGTCAGAAAATCAAGAGAGGACGTGCATGGGGTAATGATGTAGATCATAAAAAGTCAATAAAATAACAAAGGAAAAGACCGTATTAGCCTCAAGGCTATAGAGCGTATGGTAGATTCTGAGAGCTTTGGAGAGGTTGACAGAAAGCCTCAACGTGCAGCGAAGCAGGTATTAGCACCATTGGCCCAATGTCCCATCATTGCAGAGAGAAGAAAGCTATTCAGAGCGAGGTCACCATTTTCATTTTCTTGGACAATTCTTGGCTTAGACTCTTGATACTTGAGTAAACAGATCATATCAAGATAGATTTACCTCCTGATAAACAAGATTCTCTGCCATAACATCTAATTGACTGTAGTTATATATTACTTTTACGACGAAGTTTTATTTATCGTCATCATAAATTGCTTTGCGAAGAGGATTTAGTCAATAACCATCATTGGAAATTTATAGAAGAATAACAAATCATTTAGACGACTTGCCACTATAGCTAGAAAAAAGGCTATTTATGATTGTGATTTACCGTTGTGAAAGATGTATCACAATGAAACCGGTCATAATAAAGTTTTAAATTTTATCATAACATTAAATTTGCCTCCGTGAATTATTAAATTTAGCATGACAATTTATTCAAGAACGGTATTGTTTGCATATGGAAACATACATAAATTAATTATACTAATGACAGGTCAAGTATATTCTCGTATTTTAATTTTATGCAACGATTTTATCTGAAATATTTTGTTTCGTTAATATAAACCAACAAAATCAAATTTCCAAAGAATCAAACTCTCAAGTCTAAAAACATGACGTGAATATGAAATAGGTGCTTAAGTAAAGTGATAAGAACTGAAACTACACATGATTTTAACGAAAAAGCCAAGAAATGTATGCATTGTATATGTGAAAATTTCACATAATTGTTAGATTCAAAATTCTTTCGGCGTAAATCGTATCTCAATAAAATTCATATTAAATACATCAAGAATCAAAACAATTATAGAGCGGAAGCATACCTGAATCCATGACGATAGATTGCTGTTTAGAGCCGAGCGGTTGACCTTCCAGATCCTCACGATTCTCTATCCGAGAGTCCCATTTGATAAAGCCTTTCAGTTTTCTCTCTAACGATATGATATTATGGAGAATAGAATAACTTCCCATTATCGTGTGATATGAGGACCATAAATTCTTATAGATAATTCATCTTTTAGTATTTCTATCTTAGCCCATCATAAAAATAGAAATTACCCTTAAATCTCCACACATTAAGGGTCCACAACCTATCAGATACATTAAAACTCCAATTATCAAAATCTTAGTAGATCACTTTTAATTGGGTTCAACTTTATTTGACAGTCTGCAACACATAATTATTTTACACATAAGTCCAATGTTGGATTAAGGATCCAACAATCTCCTACTTGGACTATGTGTTAAACCTTATAATTATGTTTTGCCAAAAATAACTGAACACGTTCAACTTTGCTGTCATTACTGAAATGTATCTATAACTAATCTGATCCATCAATCATACTGACATAGGATCAAAGCGGCCTCTGTTACATCAATCGTAACTCAACCCATCAATGGTCATATATATCAATACAACTGAATGACATGGATTATGATGTGGTTGTGTACCATGGAAATTTCATGTAATGTGATCTTAATATGCCTATTTTCAACTGGTCCTTCATAAACTTTAGTGAGATCAAACCATACATAAATCAGAGTGTGAATACCAAGAACTTTATTTCTGCAAAAAATAAGTCTTAAAATATCCATAAACCAAAATGACTGAAAAATATGTATATATGAAAAAAGAGCATCTAAAAATAAAATACAAACTTCCACTAGAACTGAATATCCTTAACTGATATGACACTCATGTGAGCAGTGTGCTCATGAAACACATTGGGTGGTAATCCCTTAATAAGCTGATCCGCAATCATGGAGTTTATTTCGATGTGCTCTATAGACAATTATCCACTCTGAACTTTTTCTTTAACAACCAGGAACTTGATGTCTATGAACTTTGACTTTGTCGAGCTCCTGTTGTTATTAGAATAAAGAACTGCTGATTTATTGTCACAAAATATCTTTAGTGTTATCTGAATACTATCCACTATGCGCAACCCCGTGACAAAATTCTGCAACCATATTCTGTGATTGGACGCCTCATAACATACTATGAACTCTGCTGCCATGGTAGAAGAGGCTATAAAAGACTGTTTAGCACTCTTCTAGGAGACAGCACCTTTAGGAAGCATAAAAATATAGCCCGACATAGATTTCATACTATCTTGGCATCCAGCAAAATCAGAGTCAGTATATCCAACGATCTCAATCTGATCCAACCTCCGAAATAATCTTTTGTTCTCTGTAAGTACTGCAAGATCCGTTTAGCTGTTTTCCAATGGTCTATGCCTGGGTTCCTTAAGTATCTTCCCAACATCCCAGTCACGTACGCAATATATGGACGCGTACAAACTTGAGCATACATTAGACTCCCCACTACTGACGTATAGGGAATCTTCTGCATTTCTTTTTCCTCAAAATCATTTTTAGGGCACTGATTGAGACCAAACTTGTCTCCCTTAGCTACAAGGGTATCACCTGGTTTACAGTATTGCATGTCATATCTTTTAAGGACCTTTTCGATATAGCTCTTTTGTGATAATCCTAGAATACCCTGAAAATGATCTCGGTGTATTTGGATTCCTAATACAAAAGGGGCTTCACCAAGATCTTTCATCTCAAAATTCTTAGCTAGAAATCTCTTGGTGTCGTGCAATAAGCCTATATCGTTGCTGACAAGCAAAATGTCATCCACATATAAAACCATAAAAATATGTTTGCTCCCACAAAACTTATGGTATATACAATCATCGACTGAATTCATCTCAAAATCGAACGAGATGATCACTTGATGAGATTTGAAATACCATTGTCGAGATGCCTGCTTGAGTCCATAGATGGATTTCTGAAATTTGAAATACCATTGTCGAGATGCCTGCTTGAATCCATAGATAGATTTTTGAAATTTACAAACCATATTCTTTAGGTCTTCCGACACAAATTTTCTGGTTGCACTATATATATCATCTCTTCAATGTCACAATAGAGAAACGCTGTCTTTACATCCATCTGATGCAACAAAAGATTGAAATGTGCTACCAATGCCATTATAATCCTGAAAGAGTCTTTCGTAGAAACCAGAGAGAAAGTCTCTTTATAGTCAATGTCTTTTTTCTGTGTAAAGCCCTTTGCGACAAGACGAGTCTTGTATCTTTCCACATTACATTTTGAATCCCTCTTGGTATTAAAAATTCATTTACAAACAATGGGTTTCATACCTTCTGGTAATGGAACAAGATCTCACATGCATTGTCCTTCAGGACTTAATTTCCTCATTCATGGCATCGATCAACTTTTGAGAGTTAGAGCTTTCCATGGGTTGGCGGAAGTTGATCGGATCATCTTCCATCACACCAATGTCAAACTCATGTTCTTGAAGAAATACAATGTAATCATCTGGAACTTCACGTCTTCTCTCTCTAGTGGATATTCTTAATGGCATAGGTTCCTGAGGTGCTAGAGTTTGTTCTTCCGGAACAATTTATTGAATGAGAGGTTCTCCGATATTGTCTTGATGTGTTGTGTCATGAGCAATGTCAGGAACACACTCCTGATCAATGCTAATACATGTGGGAATGTCAACATATTCCTCCTGAAGGACAAAATCCTGAACCGTATCTCCCCCTGCAAACTCAACGTCCTAAAAAAACTGGGCATTTCGCGTCTAAAAAATCAACCTGGTTGTGGGATCATATGTCATAACGTACCTGAATTCTCACTGGTTAATTTTCTTTTAGTACCTCGTGTACTTAATTGCAGGGATTCTTTAAATGAAGTAATTGTTTCAAGTAAATAAAGATTATCATATCTTGATAAAAAATCAGAACCAACTGAAATTGAATCACAAAATAAACTAAATTTTTCATTTCCAAAAGAACAAACATAACCAGCTTTGTCTAAAACAGAAATAGAAATCAAATTTCATCTAAATGAGGTACAATAAAAAGTTTCATTAAGATCCAAATAATGTCCAGTTTTTAATAATTATCTAAAATTTCCTATTGCTTCAACCTCAGTCGTCTTACCATCGCCAACGTAGAAGAATCTTTCAGCATCATTTAACTTTTGGCAATTGAGGCAACCCTGCATAGAAACACTGATGTGAGTTGTCGCACCAGAATCTATCCACCACGTGTGTCTAGGAACCAAACTTAAATTAATCTAAGAATAAACCAAATTAAGAAGCATACCTTTCTTAGCATGCCAAGCGTGATAGTTGGTGCATTGCTTCTTCCTATGCCCTTCAGCTCCACAGAAGAAACAACCATTACCTTCCGAGTTTACCGGTTTCTTTTGTTATTTCATATGCGCTGCTGTATCTGCAACTTCCTTATCATTTTTCCTTTTCTTTCCCTTGCCATTATCCTTAGAGGTAGAGGCCAGATAAGCACTTTCTGTCTTATCATGTTTTACTCTTTCCTCTTTCTGAAAACAGTGTGAGATGAGCTCATTCAGAGATCAAGTCTCTTTCTGACAATTATAGCTCACCTTAAACTGGCTAAACTGTGCCAGAAGGGATATCAAAACCAAAAACACAAGCAAGTCCTCAGAGAGTTCAAGCCTCAGTACTTTTAACCTTGAAACAACGTGAGACATTTCCATAATGTATTCCCTGATATTATCTTTACCTTTATACATTTTTGAAATTAAGTCTTACAAGAACGTACCAATTTCTGCCTTTTCGTTCTTGACAAACCTCATTTTAATGTCTACAAGAAAATCCTTAGCTGTAGTTATCTTTTCTGATATAATGCCTTTGAATGCTTCTGGAGTTGCCTTCTTCATGATCAGCATACACATGCGATTTGATCTCTCCCACTTTTCTATCTTTTTCTTATCATCAGAAGTACTCTTATTTATAAGAGGTGCAAGAGAATCAGTCCTTAACGCAAAACCGAGATCCATGGCTCCAAGAACTATTAAGAGATTATTTTTCCAAGACTTGAAGTTTGAGCCATTCAGAACTGGATTTGAATTGATGTTGGCCATGATACTAGCATGAGTAATAACTGAACAGAGAACAATAAATAAATTAAGCTCACATAAATTCTAAATAACAATAATAATTCAAATAATAGTAATAAATAACTCATCTCAAGACACCAGACACTTCATTAATATTATGATTTTGACCAAAAAATATTAACTTGTAAGTGATGTCTTGGTGTAGTAATCAAACACTGATGAAAAATAACATGTCAAACAAGAAATCTTCCTTTGGGCCGATTTATTGTTCACATGTAAAACCGAATAATCATCAAGTATTTATTACCACAGAAACGCATGTAATTCTGTCAAATAATTATCTTCCTTTGAGCCGATAAATATTCACATAAGTTACACACACACATAGCCTTTTATATTTCAAAACAAACTAATTTCAACAAGAGAGGTCACTTTGGCGACATATTGCTTCAACTAATTTATCTTAAAATATATATAGCATACTAATGTTCGAATTTTAAAATTATACCTAATTTAAACCTTAAATTAATTGATAAACAATTAATTTTACGATACTTTGAAATTGTTTTGAAAATATTTTGACCAAAAAACTGAAAATAATCAAAACAATCCATTTGATAATCCTTAAAAAATTATTTTGAAATTATTATAACCCAAAAAATCAAAAATAATTAAAACAATCTATTTTGAAAGTTCTTAATTTAAAAAAATTAATTTTATGATCCTTAAAAATTAATTTAAAAATTGATTTATAAAATTAATTAAGAATTGATTAAAAAAAAGTGTGAGGGCTGGGATACCCCAACCCTCCCTTAATGGCTGTGGGCTTCACCCACACCCTATGCCTGATGACTGTGGGCAAAGCCCACAGTCATTTAGGCTTAATTCTTTTTTACTGTTCACGGGTCTGATCGAACCAATCCGTGTCTAACCCTAGGGTTTTCACCTTGAGTGACTGGCGGCCATGGCCACCGCCAGTCCTTGCTGCCGCGGCCAAGGCCACGACTTTCTCCTTCAAACAACCGCAACCAAGGCCGCGACTTCTCCTTGCCGATGCGGCCAAACCGCCGCGTCGATAAAAGGTAAAAGCCAAATATATTTTCAAGAAATAGTACCTACCATAGCTTCTTTAACTTTGATGTCTAAATTAATTCAGATATCATACCTTATTACTCTCCCATGACCTGTTTCACCACGACGTATTGCTGCTGAAAATGGTGGGCTTGCGTAGAGTTTCGTGAAGAGAAAAGGCAAAGTTTCACAGTGAGAGACGCCAGACACGTTCGCGGTGATTGAAGGTGAGTGGTGGCAAGGCAACGTTATG
This sequence comes from Datisca glomerata, assembly GCA_003255025.1. Lineage (NCBI taxonomy): Eukaryota > Viridiplantae > Streptophyta > Magnoliopsida > Cucurbitales > Datiscaceae > Datisca > Datisca glomerata. Next base: position 419,477 of record QANY01008461.1, read on the forward strand.
GTAATTACAGTGATAAATATACAGTTTTGAATTGTTTGCCATTGCTGAACAACTACATGCATGAAGTTCAATCTAGATCGTCTAGTGAGATAAGGACGATCCAGATTGACACTTTAAAAATATATATTTATACTGTATTAATTGAAAAGGGTTTAAAGAGGAGAAATTTATAAATCTTTGTTTGTCCTCTAGAGTCTAGCACAATTTAGGTATTTTACCTCTTTTCTCATTTAAATTATTAATGAAATTTTATTTTATATTCAATAATGTTTATAGTTAGTGAAATAAAATATTTTAGTAATGTTATGTATTAGAAAAGTGATGCTCGTAAAGATTGATTTCAAAATATTTTATGCAACGGATATTTAATTTTAAGTCCATAGTTATTCATTAAATATTTTGTATACTTATGTTATCAGAAATATGAAAACTCATAATTTTTTTTATAGAAATACATTAATATATTTTAATTACAAGAAGTTATCTCTTAATATGATATAATCTTTTCTTAAGAATATGACAAACTGATGAAACAAATCATTTTCTATATTATTCAAAGAGAACTACAATTTTAATTTATTAACAAATTAATATTATTACTATTTTACTTTTAGTTTAGGTTTAGAATAATCTTAAAAATGATGTATTTATTTCAACTTTAATATTAATTTCAAATCATATGTATATTTTTAATTGATAGAACATGTGCGAAGCACACACTTATATATATATATATCTTTACTATATTAAAATAGGCTTAAAGATGAGAAATTTTTGAATTTTATTTTTGCCCTTTAAACTCCATTAGATATAGTATATATTACGATTTTTTGGTTATTTAATACATTATATTGCTATTAACTAATTATTTATTTACTAATACTTTCTAATTTTAATATTTAATATTATCATGTTATTAGGAATATGAAGGATCATGATATTATTTAAGAGACATTTATATCATGAATATTATTTTATTCAATAACAATGAAATATCATTTATCTGCAAGATTTTTTTTGTACATTTGTATATGATGAATATACTTTAGTATTTGTTTACCTTTTCTATAGTTTTATAATAAGTGTAATAATTTATAATGTCCATTATCTCTATTAAAATAGTTTCTTAGATTCAATTTTCTCTTCTCTAGTAAATCTTTTTTATTAGTTTTTCATCTCATCTTACGATTTACATTTGTTAGGATTATGCATATTTAATTTTTAAAAAAATTGTAAATAATTTATCATCTCAATGTGTGCAGAGTTATTGAAATTTGCTTCTATCTATAGTAATTTAGTTATAATTATATCATCTCCAATTTAAATTTCTTTATATTTCTAATAATTTAATTGTAAGTATCAGAAAAATAGTAATTTTGCTATTATTATTTTAATTTTATTTTAGATTTACAACAATTTAAAAAGTTAATATATTTATTATAACGTTAATATTAATTTTAAAACATATTTTATAATCTTAAAATACTTCAACACATGCGAAGCACATCCTTTTTTACTAGTATATATATGTGGGTGCGCGCGTGTATGAAAAAAGTTGGCGGTTTCATGAATAAAATCTCGATCGTCTAAATCAAATCGTCACGATCCACAATCACGGAATTGTCTCTCTTTACCGTTGGATTCTCAACACTGAGAATCCAAGTTCTAAACTTACTTAATGTTGGTATGAAGGAAGCACACGTTTTGCTTTTCTGCACTTCCTTCTCTTGTTCTTTTGAAGTTCTCCATTTTGTTTTTTATCAGCCAGTTGTAGATCTTCAATGATCTCTGACCTCACGTACGGCTTTGGGTTTATCTAATTAGATTTTTTTTGCCATAAGACTGGGAATAAGGAATTCGGAAAGGTCGAATCTCAAATCATATAAATGCAAAATCTTAGTATGAGCAACTAGACTAATAATTATGCATTTTATTATTCTTTGACTATCCATATTTTGACGAAAATATAATAAAATGAGAAAAAATTTCCAATACATTTCCCATAAATCTGTTGCAATCTATATAATTAAAATATTATAATATATATTTTTTATTTTGAGGAGAGAATGATTCGATTCTTAGAATTTAAAAAATGTGCACATTTCTCATTAAATTACATGTAAAAGTAATTGAATTTTTCTATATTCCAAGAGTATCATAGATTTACTCGTAAAACTGAGAGATAGGAAGAATAAGCCAATAAACTTTTTTTTTTATCGATTATTGAATATTATGAAAAGAGACATACATTATACTAAACATATAGACTCTCTGTCATTATATGGTTCTTGCTAGAAAACCATATCAAATACAAACCAATATCCAACCTAATTAATATAGAGCTGTGATAGAGATATCCACTTTATGATCTCCTTCCCTCTTCTTTATTCTTTACTCCATAGCTTCATCTGATCAATTAATCCTGACCAATTCACATAATACAAAGAGATCAATCAAGCGACATATACTTATTTTAGTTATATTAGATGAAATATATATTCAAACACACACATACACATGAGTGACAAAACATTTTATATTTGAGTTATCAACTATGCTTTGAATCTTAACGGCATCGATTAATTACTTGTATGAACAGTTTAAACTTTTAATAAGATATTTTTATTGCATGGCGTGCATGCATGCATATAACTAACTAAAATGAACTTATACATATTGCAATCAATTAAGTGTATCATGAACAATACATGCAATTTTAATATGATTTAACTGTACGACGTGCATGGCATGCATGTAACTAAACTAATTAATTATGAATAACATGAGAACTTACAGATTGCAATCAACGTCCCTAGAGATGGGGACGGTGACTTTGACGTGACATTTATCAGGGAGTTGTTTGGCAGCATCATCTTTTATATTCTTATTATCAAGAGCAGCTTGCTTAATACAACCACAAGCTACACGCCTATCCTGAGTAGTGGGAGTGATATCTTTGAGCTTTTCAAAACTATTGCAACATCCTGTACTAGGCTCTCCTCCATTGACCAGATAAGGCATGCACGAAGCCAACGTGGAGTCGACCTCTAAGCAGGTTAGAGCCTGTCCATGTTGCACTGTAAAGAGCAACATTGCAACTACCATAATCCCAGCTATCATCACACTCTTCATCTTGTAATTCTTTCTGTAAGTTTGAGCTATAATTTTGATTGGTTTTAAGGATATCTGAGCTTATTTCTTGTTATGGATAGGTTTGAATGATAGACTTGAGGGAGGTTTTATTTATAGTTGTAGTAATTCTTGTATATAGTTCATAGGTAATTAAGTTTTTGAAGGAAAACTTAAGATTATGGATTAATTTTGTTATTTAGTAAGCAAAAAGCAGCTTTCTGAACAACTGCTTATCTTCTTGAAGTGGACGATTTTGTTTCTTTCTAAGACTTAACACCAAGTGGCCCATTCACAGCAAAAACAGTTTAGAAAAGGGAACTACTTAGGCTCTACTTGGAGCCAGCGTTTTAGTAAAGGTAGCCATATAGGTTATCATTTTGGGAGAGAGTTACAAATTGGACTCTTACATACCCATTCTCTTGTGAAAAATGTCAAGGTACCTTGCATATTTGAAAACATTTAGCAAATATTTTTATTTTATTTAAATTATTTTTTTGAATTAACATCGATATTCAAAACTTATTTATAATTCTAACTAATCTCTAACGCGCACAAGTGCTCAACTAGAAGTTTTTCACAAGTGCATCTCAGCTAAGTTGGGGGATTAAAACCCCTATCTGATGGCCACAATAAAACGACAGTCACTCGATTTTCGAACTCGAGGTTTGGGAGGGAGCACGCCCTCCAGGCTCTTAAAACCTTGCCAAATGAGCTAACTTCTTATGATTTATTTTATTTTAGTGTTATCATAGGCGAATGGAGAATTTATAAGGATCAAACACCAAATTCAATGAGGTAAGGTCTCGTTATGACAATTTAGGCTAACAACCATAGTCACTAAGCAATTAGTGTGAATTACTTCATAATGCTTCAAGAAATATTTTTTTCATATTTAGTTAAAAGTATATTTTTTATGCTAATACAATATCAACCATAACAGTTTTGAGCACCCTAATATTTCAAATACTATTATGATTTCAACACCTGCCCCCCAATATAGAGATCTGACTCCATCCATAATAAAAACCTCTAATAAACATCATATCAAATGTTAAAAAAACAAAATAAATTAAAGATTTAGTGACCAAAATGAAAAAAAGAAAGAAAATCAGACTTCGTGTGGGTACCTATGTTTTAGTTCATCCGATCGACGACAAAATATTGCTGACTAAGAAATAGGAAACCATTATAGTTTTTGGCACAGCTTCAATGTCATTTGTGTCAGTTTGTAATTTCTGTTAGAATTAATTATTAATAGAAGTGTGGATAAAATTGATATATTTTTGTTTTACATTTCAATTCTTATTAACAAAAATATTTATCGTGATATTGAATTTCAAATATTACTTCTTTCTCCTTTTTGGTGAAAAGGGGAATCAAATAAATAAATCTAGACACAAAAAAATGCGAGCAATGTTAATCTTATATTTTTTGAATTGTCATATAATTTTCATTTTACCCCTCTAATCTTCATTGTGAAGACTAATTTTGTTGACATATGTAGTAATTTTTATTATAAACTATGACGTTAACGCATATGAAGATATCAAAAAATGATTATTTCTTTGATTCAGTACATAGGAATTATGTATTTGACAATATAAATGTTATAATCTCGAATCCTAAAATCTCTAGATGATGAATGTATATCAGGGAACGAGTTCGAATCAATATTGTAACTCTCTCCCTCTTGAATGTAGAAGGTAAACTATCTTTAATAAGAGATGTTATATGGTGTTCTCCCTCGAGTCTATGCTGCAAGCTGGGCGGATGTAGTGAATCTTTGTCAACGTCGGCTCCAAAATAGAGCCTAAGTAGTTTCCTTTTTTCATATTTGCTTTTGCTGCGAAATGGCACTTGGTTTTAAGATTTGAAAAGAAACAAACTCGTCCACTTCAAGAAGATAAGCAGTTGTTCCAAAAGCTGCTTTTTCTTACTAAATAACAAAATTAATCCATAATCCCAAGTTTTCCTTCAAAAACTTGCCTATGAATTACAACTATAAATAGAACCTCCCTCAAGAGTCCATCATTGCAAGCCTATACATAACAACAAATAAGCTCAAACATCCTTAAAATCAAATCAAAATTTAAAGTTACGAAGAAATAAGTACTTTTTCAAAGATGAGGAATGTGATGGTAGTTGCAATGCTGCTCTTTACATTTCTTCAACATGGAGATGCTCTAACATGCTTAGAGGTCGACTCGAAGTTGGCTTCGTGCATGCCATATTTAGTCAATGGAGGAGAGCCAAGTACAGGTTGTTGCACTTGGTTTTGAAAAGCTCAAAGACATCACTCTCACTACTCAGGATAGGCGTGTAGCTTGTGGTTGTATTAAGCAAGCTGCTCTTGATAATAAGAATATAAAAGATGATGCTGCCAAACAACTCTCTGATAAATGTCACATCAAAATCAATGTCCCCATCTCAAGGGATGTTGATTGCAATATTTAAGTTCGTTTTTATTCATAAATCAATTTGGAGTCGATAATTTAGAGGGTAAACGACAAATTAACCCTTAAAGTTAGCATTTTTTTTTTGTAATTTTGATACTTATAATTTCATTTTTGTCACATTAGTCCTTGAAATTTTAAAGTGATCTCTCCCTTAACTGTCATTAAAATTTTGTCCAATCAAGTGATCACCACATTTTCGGTAATATTAACCATAGATGTTTGGATATTATCAAATCTTAACGACATGTGTGTTCGTTGTATACTTCGTCTAATAGAACTAACAACTCTGTTTGGATTGATCTTTGTCTTTTGTGAATTGGACAGGATTAACTGAGATGAAGCAATGGCGTAGAGAATAAAAGAGGAAGGAGATCAAGTGGATATCTCTATCTTCTCTACCAAGGCTAATTAATTAGGTTTTGAGGTGTCATGGTTTCATAGTAAAAACCATATAATAAAGCAGAGAGTCTATGTTGACTATGATCCGATGTATTGCTCTTTTTCATCATACTAGTTGAAAAACATGTGCTTCGCATCTGTTGAAATTTTTTAAAATTATATAATAACTTTTAAAATTATTATTAATGTTGAAATATATAAATTAGCTTTCAAAATGTTATAAATCTAAAATAAAAGAAAATCATAATAGTAATTTTTTCGTATTTATAATTAAACTACTACAAATAAAAAGAAATTTGAATAAGTCGTGCATCACCTGAAGATTATATATTTATAATAAAACTATTACAAATAGAAGGATGCTTGAATAAGCTTAGCATCATCTCAAGATGATATAAATCTATAAAAAAAATTAATTAAAGAACGTAAGTTTAAAAAAATTAATGAACGCACAATCCTAACAAATTTATATCATAAGATAAGACGAAAAAACTGAAAAAAAATTGAGAAGAGATACTTAAATATGACAAACAATTTTACTACGAATAATGGATCTTGAAAATTATTACATTTATTATAAAACTAAAAAAATAAAAAAACAAAAAGAATCTTACAGATAAACAATAACTTATTATATTGACCCAAACAATATTTATGACCTAAAAATATCTAAAATCATATACATGAATCTTTACATTCCTAATAACATAATGATATAAAATATTAATAAAAGAATAATTAGTGAATAGAATCATAAATAAATTAAACAATTTTTTTATATTATACTATATTTGGTGGAGGCTTAAAGGGTAAAAGGAGAAATAAAAAGTTTCTCTCCCTTAAATCTCTTTTAATATAGTATATATATATACACACACAGATGTTCAATCAAATAAGTTTTATTAGCTCTTTCACTCTCTCTCTCTTCTCCCTCCCTCTTTTCTATGTTTTATTAGCATCTCTCTGTAGGTCTTATTAGCCCCCATCGTAGTCTCATTCCCTCCCTAAACTAATTTGACTTAAGATATATAGCTTTTAAAAATAATTTTACATGTTTTTGTTTTTAAGCTCTTGGTATAGATGACCTCATTATAAAATTTATAGGTACAGCGACCCACTAATTTAATATTACGTAAAAATGATCATTATTAAGTTAGTTATGAACTTATTATTTTACCATTTTCACTTTTGTAACCAACAAATTTCCTATCACTTTTATTTTTTTTTCTTATGTTTGTTTATAATATTTTTCCATTTCTCTTAAATAATTTCATTTAAAACAAATTATATAAAAAATCACTTTCATTTTCTTTGTACGTTGGCTACCCTCTATCTATCTATCTATATCTTTCTCGATAGATCTCCATCTCTGTTTCATTTTTATCTATCTCATCAATATGTAAATATATAATTACTTGTCGTTAATAAATTATCTATTTACTATTATGTTACATTCTAATGTATCATATTTTCTATCGTTCTCCTATCTTTGTTGGATGTTGGCGAAATGATAGTCATCATCTTCAGTTTCACAGTCAATCATCTTTGTAGATCAGTATAAAAAAATAAATTGGAACAACCCCTGCTAAGTCAATAGTATGTTAACGATAAGTTTACAAGTTTGAATAACTTGTAAACTAAACCATAAACAAATTTTCAATGATTTTTTCATATTTATTGTAGATCGGACAAATTTTTTGATTTAAGTTGAACAAGTTTGAATAGAATTTTAAAAAAATACCATAAAAAAATAAGAAAACAAGATCGGAAGCTACTCTTGATGGTTGCAAAATGAGTGAAAGGGTAAAATAATACGTCCATGGCTAACTTAAATGTCCTAAAATTAAAAATGATCATTCTTTGTATAAATTGGTCATCTACTATCATTTTCATTTGTTTTTTATCTCTGTTTTTTTTTGTTTCTTTAACAAATATATTGAAACTTTAAATGAGCAAACCAATGTCCATATCAATTAGAAAATACTCTATAGATTCATAGTTTGCCAATTATTTAGTTGTTAAAGTTTCAAATTGCTTTCCACTTATAGTCTCATAAGTCAAGTTTAATTAGTGTGTAATTGACTGACTTTTGCAAAGTACTATCACATATTTTTTCTTATTTTTTTATTTTTGACATAGCCTCAAAATGCTATACAGTTATATATTTTATGTCATTTTAATATCACAGTAAAAAAATTCAAATGACTAGTCTTCTATGATAATATAATTGAGTCAAGCATGTTTTTCTTTGGTCAAATATGGTTGTTAGAGATTAATTAATTCCATATCCGCGTTAACAATTACAGCAAAAAAGAAAAAGCAAAATACACTTTTCCTTTGACCATAAACTTTTATTTATTTTTATGTAAAATATACCCATGCCTTTTACCTAAAATGCAATCCGACGCTAGGTTCCAATTCTAGAGAGAAGGTTCATCTCTCTCTAGAAACACTTTCTCCTAAAGATTTTTTTGTTAAATTAGACCTTTAAACTAATCATTTTGTAAAAATAGACACTATCACTAATTTTTATTTACTTTGGCTCCGGTTTATTTTTCCTTTACTTTTTCACTTTTCCCCTCATTGCCATTCTTACAAGCCGTCTAATCAAATGTTATGATTTATTCACTTTACACTCAAAACCTCTCTACCCACCGTATTTCTACTTCTTCATTTTTCATTTTTTCTGCTTCTTCTTCGTCTTCCTCTTCTTCGTCTTCTTCCTTCTTCCTGCAACATCAAATGATTGTTTGTTCTTCTATCTGGAACATGTATAAGTTTTGTTTTCTTTTTTCTGAATATTTACTTGTCTTCTTCATTCTTTCAAGGGGTTTTTATGAGTTTTCTGAGAATATTTGTTAGTTTTCTTCTTTCTGAAACGTTGTTTGAAGTTCATTTATTATACATGATCACTATAAGATGATGATGTAGTGTTAAACGAGGTCTACGTGAGTACTACACAAGCCTCGTGTAGCCATCATGTAGGTTACACGCAGGGTACACGAGCCTCGTGTAGTCATTGTGTAGATTACACTCAGGGTACACGAGCCCCGTGTAGACCTCGTGTACGCTACACAATCATTGTGTAGTGCATCGTGAACTTTTTCAGCAGTTCACGAATATCGTGTAGCATCTATTACACTACATGAGTACTACACAATCATCGTGTAGTCCTCGTGTAGGACTTATTACAGTACACGTGGTCTACATGATGACTACGCGATGCTCGTGTAGGACTTATTACAGTACAAGTGGTCTACAGGATGACTACACGATACTTGTAAAAGCCTCGTGACACTACACGATGCTCGTGAAGGCCTCATGTACACTCGACGATGACTACACGATGGCTACACGATCATCGTGTAATATTCCATTTCATTATATATTCTTCTTGTACTGACTTCCTTCATTGAAGTATTTACAAATATGTCTGAAGTTTGAATTTTTGTAATCCATGATGGAGATAGGGTGAAAAATGGTACAACATGGTCTTTTAGCAGAGAGAAGACCAAATTATTGAAGATATCTACTAACTGCACTTACCACGAGCTATTGAGTATGTTGCATAAAGAACTCCAAATAAACACATCAAAGTATGATATGTCCATCAAATTTCTTTATAGAAGCCATGTCCCTGCCCTCCTGCTGAAATTTTAAGGATAGTGATTTATAGTTCTTTGTTAAGGAGAATGGATCAGGATCACTTAGGAGCCCACTATTTGTAAGTACCAAGCCAAATATTTTTCCATCTCAAAGCTCGGTTCCTCAAACTAAAATGTCACAACGACCTCGGGTTACTGAAACTACAGGGTTTTATTAAAGCTAGGTTCCTGAAACACAAATGTCACCACAACCTCAACATGAAAGCATTCCTCGATTTGAGAATGTTGATCATTTCGAAAGGAACTATCATGATGATGATGTTTTTGGTCATGACGATTATGATGCATTCAAAGATGAGGATGTTGATGGAGATGGAGATTATGATGATGATTTTGATCATGAGGCGTATGATGATGCAATCCATGGAGATGACCATGATGAGGCCATAAGTGGAGATGACCATACAACAATTTTAGACTTGAATACTGGTCTTGAACCCAAGACCACTTGTCTATTTCCATTATAATCTCAGTTGAATGAACAACGTCCTGGGTCCAGTGAGCAACGGGCTGATTTGAATCAGCTTGTATCAGACACAATAAATATGGATGATTTAGACAATGATAAAGTCGAGCTGCTTAAGGTTGCTCGTATGATGGCCATCCAGGAAAATTTTGAGTTTCGGATCTTCAAGTCAAAACAATCAATATTGGTACTTGTATGTGTTGAGAAAACATGCCCATGAATGTTACGCGCCATGAAATTGAAGAATTGTCCATACTTCAAAGTGACAAAGTTCATTAATACACATACATGCACATTTGAAGTATTGAGACATGAATACCATCAAGCTACATATTCATTGATTGATCATTCTATAAGCTTCAAATACACGGGTGTCAGACGTATATATTGGCCAAAAGACATAATTGAAGATGTTCAGCTTGATTTCAGTGTCAACATAAGCTACCATGAGGCATGGATGGCTAAGAAATATGCATTGGAATTAGTTCGAGGGTATTCTGAAGAAAACTATAGGATGCTCCCAGCATATTGTCATATGTTAGAATAAAAAAACCCATGTACTTATTTTTTATTTTGCCATTAAAATGTCAACACGAGTATTACACGAGCCTCGTGTATACTACACGATGAGTACACTGATCACGTGTAGTCATCGTTTAGTCTTCACGAAGGGTACACTAACCTCATGTAGTCATACTTTACACTATTTTGCCATCATAATGTCTATACGATGACTACACGATGCCTATGCTGACATCGTGTAGTATACACGATGCCTACACTGACCTCGTGTAAGAATCTTGTAGTCTACGCGATGGTTGCACGGACCTCGTGTAGTCATCGTGTAGTCTACACGATTGTTATAAGGACCATGTGTAGTCAACACGATTGTTACACAAACCTCATTTGTGCATCCTGTACACTATGTATTCTTCCGATTAATACAACAATATTAAATATCTTTCAGGGACAACAACACATATAGAGACCGATGAGCATGATCATTTTAAATATTTTTTCATGGCTCTTGGACCCTCTGTTCCTGGATTTTTTGTTGTATACGACATGTCATTGCTGTTGACGCAACTACTTTAAAATCCAAATACAAAAGGGTATTATTTGTTGCAACAGTAAATGATGAGAACAACCAAGTATATCCCATTGCATTTGGAATTGCAGATTCAGAAAATAATGATTCATGAGAATGGTTCTTCCGTAAACTTCACGATGTAATCGGTGATCCAGAAGACTTGGTGTTTATATCCGATAGACATACAAGTACACTGAATGTTGTACATGTTATCTTTCCCAATGCGCATCATGGAGCTTTCATCTTCCATATGAGCCAAAATATCAAATCAATTTACAAAAATGAAGATGTGGTCACATTGTTTTTTAAAGCAGCAAAGGTATACTGTTAATCAGAGTTTGATCGGCTGATGACTCATTTTACAGATGCATTCCCAAATATCTCCCAATATGTGTCAATGGGGGAGTTGAGAGGTGGGCATATTCCCGTTTTGATGGAAGGCGAAATAATATAATGACTACAAATATCGTGGAATGGTTGAATGGGGTTTTGAAGGATGCTGGAAAGCTTCCCACTACATGCCTTATAGAACATATTTGTGACATGTTACAATGATGGTTCTATGAACGACGGACAATTGCCTGTCAAATCACCTCACATATGATAAAATGGGTTGAGACTGAGCTTAATAAGAAGAATCTTGCATCACAAACACTATCATTGTTTCCTTCCAACATCCACGAGTTTCATGTTGCGGGTGGGGGTAGGCAAGCAGTGGTCAACTTGCATCTTAAGAGTTGTACGTGTAGAGAATTTGATCTTGATCAAATTCCATGCATGCATGCGTTGGCTGCATGTCAGCAGCGTAATATTTCCACATATGGTATGTGCTTGAGGTTCCATAAAAATGAGGCTCTAATTGTTGCGTATGCGGAAATAATACATCCCTCGGGGATCAAGCAGATTGGGTCATCAGCCAGGAGTTTCATGAAAATGTGGTATTATCACCTATAACGAGGCAGCAAAGTGGTAGACCTACAACAGAGAGAATTCCATCTAGAGGCGAGGAAGTAGTGTGAAGGAAGTATAAACATTGTGGGCAAATTGACCACGCCGAAAACGTGCAGAAATCCAATTCCTCTATCTTAACAGGATGAGCAAGCCACTTAAATTTAAATAATGACCTTGTAGACTTAAATTAAATATTAATATAGAAATATACTCGTGTTTGTTATTTAATAATGTCATAAGGTTTAATAATGCCTATGAAGTCATCGTATAGTCTACACCAAGCCTACACGATGCCCGTGAAGTCATCGTGTTGGCTACATAAAACCCTCATCTACACTACACGATGCCCGTGAAATCATTTTGTAGTCTACGCGATGACTACACGATGCCCGTGAAGCCATCATGTAGGCTACATAAAGCCTTCGTGTACACTACACGATGCCCGTGAAATCATTTTGTAGTCTACATGATGACTACACAATGCCTGTGAAGTCATCGTGTAGTCTATGCTAAGCCTACATGATGCCCGTGAAGTTATCGTGTAGGCTACATGAAGCCCTTGTGTACACTACACGATGACTACAAGATGCCCGTGAAATCATTTTATACTCTGCACGATGACTACATGATGCCCGTGAAGTCATCGTGTAGTCTAAACTAAGCCTACACGAGGCCCGTGAAGTCATTTTGTAGTCTACACGAAGCCTACGATGCCCGTGAAGTCATTGTGTAGGCTACATGAAGCCTGCACTAACCATATAGTAAATAATTCACAAATTGAGGGTATAAAATATATCAAAATTATTTAAAACTAAAATAAAAGTCCATAAAATATATCAAAATGATTTCGGTTTAACATTGCCACGTGCAAATAACTCAATTGCAATTCATCTTCGATATTCTGACATTTGTTGTTGAGTTATTTCTTGGAGGTTCTTCCCATATGCGAGAGCTTCGACAAACTTAAGGGTGAATACCCCACAATCGAACCTACAAAACACATGAAATGCAAAAACACAATTAAATAATATGTATGAAATTTAAAGTGGGCTTCCAAAAAGTATATATTTCACTTACCCATTCTCTTGTTGTAGACACTTCATGATCTCATATTTCCACTCATCTTTGAGATTAACCTCCTGTCTTTTCTCATAAATACTCATCATTTGAGCTAGCCGAGGGACAATCTTCATGAAATGTTTCATTATTTTATTGTACAAGGAGCATTGATATGACGTGTTCATGGAGTTATAGATATGAATACACTGGCAAATCAAATCAAGCTCAACCGCAATCATCAACGTCAATATCCCAGCCTGTAGGATCTTGCTCAAACTCTACCATTCGGTGAGACAAGTTCTCCTGTAATGTCACAGGAATATCCCAGCCCACGGGATCTTGTTCAAACTCTGCCATTCGGCCATACAGGTTCTCCTGTAATGTCACAAGATCCTCAACGGCAGTAAAAAATGATCATGATGACTACATGAAGTCTACACGAGGCCCATGAAGGGCGCATTTAGACTTCATGAAGTTTACAGGAGGCCCGTGAAGGGCGCGTGTAGACTACACGAATTCTACACAAGACCAGTGAAGGCCTCGTGTAGACTACAATGTGTACTTCTTTAAGTTCAAAAATAAATATTACTTACTTGCATAATCAAATCACCAATAGTGATCCTGATATGAGAGTTGTATTCTTGAAAATCTCTTATCATGAGCTCAAGCTATGCATCAATATGTTGCAATGTAATAAAGATTAGTTAAGATATTTATAAAACCACAATAAAAAAATTATAAATAATTTCTTACATCTGACTCTAGCCATTGATAAGGTGAATAGACTAGTTTTTTGAACTAGGTAAGGTCAATGGTGTAAATTTCAACGTCTACTTTCTCGTTCTTGTACAATGTAATTATAGATCAAAATTATGTACATGATTGGTTTACTACACGTTGGTTACACGATGTCAGTGTAACCATCGTGTACATTATACGATGGATACACGAGGTCAGTGTAATCATCATGTAATATACACGATGGATACACGATGTCAGTGTAACCATCATGTATACTACATGATGGCTACACGAGGTCACCCATCGCGTATACTACACGGCGGCTACACGATGTTTGTGTAACCATCGTGTAGTATACATGATGGCTACATGAGGTCACTTTAGCCATCGTGAGAAGAAGAAGTGTACAAGAAAATTACAGAACTTACTTTGCCATTGGGAATTTGAATCACGCTTTAAAACGAGCTTCATCCCTTGAATATACATCACCATATGCTTGAAAAGGTTTGAAGTCTGTTATGCAACGATATTATCATCACTTTTTTCCTTCGCTACTATTTCTTTTCAACCTTTTCGGTTTCCCAATTAGGTGACTTGAGGACTCGAGATCTTTTTATCTTCCTCTTATTAAGTTCCCCAAGGTAGACGAGCTCTTCTTCTCCATCGTTGGACTGCTCCGTTGATCGAATCGAATCCATCAATGCAGATATTATCGACGCAACATTTTATTAATCTTTATTTGTTTCTTCTTCTTCTTCTTCTTCTTCTTCTTCTTCTTCTTCTTCTTCTTCTTCTTCTTCTTCTTCTTCTGCTTTATTTTCTTCTTTTTTTATTTCTTCATTTTCTTCCTCTTTATTCCTTCTAATTCTTATTTCCTTCACATTCTTCCCTTCTTTATTTTCAGCTTCTTCTTCTTTGTGTATTTATTTTTCTTCTATTTATTTTTCTTCTTCTTCTATTTTTCTTCTTCTTCTTTTTCTTCTTCTTTCTTTGCTTCTTCTTTTGCTTTTTTTTTGTTTTTCTTCTTTTGTCTTTTTTTTTTGTTTTATCTCATTCTTCTTTTTTCCCATTTGTTTGTTCTTCACTTTCCTTCTTTTCAACTTCACCTTCCTTCTACTTATTACCTCCATTCTCTTCTTCTTCTTCTCTTCTTCTTTTTCTCTTCCTTCTTCTTCGACTTTCGCTTCTTCTTTTTCTTCTTCCTTCTCATCATCCTTTTCTTCTTCCTTTTCTTCTTCTTTTCCCTTCTCTCCCACCATCTCCTATTCTTCTTCTTCTTTCTCTACTATATGTTCTTCTTTTTCATCATTCTCTCCTTCTTCTTCTCTTCCTTCTTCTTCGACCTTCGCCTATTCTTTTTCTTCTTCCTTCTCTTCATCTGTTTCTTCTTCCTTTTCTTCTTCTTTTTCCTTCTCTCCCACAATCTCTTATTCTTCTTCATTCTCTACCATATGTTCTTCTTTTTCATCCTTCTCTCCTTCTTCATTTTTTTCTCAATCTCCGTCTCCTCCCCGTCAGATCGAAGACATAATGAGTAATCATCTGGCCTCGATGTTACCAGATGATCCATCAAAAGTTTGATTTGAGAAATTGTAAAAGAAATGTCTGATTGCATGGACATGATCTTCTTCTCCATTGAAGTGATCTTTTGGTACATTCCAATCAAACATTTCCTCACCCAATCTTCTTTCCCACTGAACTTCTTGGTTACAACCTTCTTCTCCTCTTTTTTTTATTGGCCCCTCAGACTTCTTCCTCTTCTAATTATCCTCTTCCTTTTCAATGGGCTCCTCCTCCTCTTCCTCATTAACCTAATCTTCAACTAAAAAAAATATGTAATATTAAAATTAAGTAGACAAAACAGAAAAAGGGTGACTACAGATCGGTTACATGGACATCGTGTAGACTGTAAGATTGGTTATACGGACCACGTGTAGTAATCATCATGTAGACTATACAATGACTATACGTGATCAGTGTAACCATCGTGTAGACTACAAGATGACTATATGAGATCAGTGTAACCATCGTGTAGACTACAAGAAGTCAGTGTAGCCGTCATGTAGTCTACACGATGACTACATGAGGACTACACGAGGCCCGTGTTCAAGAAGAAGAAGATGATTTTGAACATACATTCTCTTCAACTACTAATGTCCAGAAGTTTTCTCCTTCTTCCTCCTCAGTAGGGACCAATGAAAGAACTCTCGACTAAAAATGCAAGAAATATAAATTAGTATATGAGAAAGTAATATATAAATTAACCTATCAACATAATTCACCAACATACATTCTCCTTCGAAAAGATTTCTTTTTGTAGATTCTCAACTGATACTATTGTGGTTGGACACCACTTAAGAATCCTTGACACCTTGATCGAAACCTGGTTATCATACAAACTACCCATCAAGGGGATAGTTTCAAATACCAATGCATATTTAAATAAAAGAGAGTAATTCAGTATTCAACACATAAATAATTCAATACATCATTACATAGAATTAAATAAATTGTACCTGGAAGGTAAATAGACATCCATTGAGTGAATACTTATGAACACCAACGGGGGATTTTTGTGTTTTTTTTGTTTTTTTCTTTATTTTTAAGATCACCAAAAATAGCCTTGGTATTCTTCACAGCTAATAGTGATTTCATTATTTTGGAGAACGAGAGGTCTCCCCACGAATATTGGTTGAACTCTTCAAAGTCGTCAACCAAAACCAACTATCTCTCTCAATGAGAGTGCGTTTTTCCTTCCCCAATAAAAATGCTCTAGCAAATAAATCACAGCCATCTTGATCGCATCAGAATCTTACTTATATTGAGAGCTCTTGAAATTCTCCTCCAACTCACCCATGTTTATTTAATGGGCTTTGGGAAAGAACATGTCATAGTGTTTATTGGGGCCACAAGTCTTATTCTCATCCAGGGCTTCACCAAACTTTAGTCTGGTCTTCAAAGAGAACTCCTTCTTAGAGAAACACAGCGACTCCTCATTGATAAGAAAATGGATCTGCTCCTTAGATGGGGTGCCGTCCACATATTCATCCTCCCTAGCCAGAACCTGGTGGCACATAGTTGCTGAAAAATTTAGGGATGAGAGATCAAAGAGATGACCAAAGCATGTCTCCCCAAATAGGGAGAGTTGAGTAGTTGTCATCTTGGTCTTGATAACCTATATGCAGTGGATATTGTACTTTGCATTGACCCTTACATTTGGAATACTGTTAACGTCATGGATGCAATTTAGTTTCATCTTTGATGAAGCCTAACCTGTAGAATATTTAAGGCAAACATAAGATCAAGAAATGTACATGATACTCATGTAGTCATCGTGTAAACTACACGAGGGGTACACGACCCTCGTGTAGCCTACACAAGGCTTACACGACCTTTGTGTAACCTAGAAAATAGACACTCACCAAGATCAGAACCATAGAAACAGAAAGAACACTAAAAACCCCAGGGGAAAAAACACTCAGAAACCCAGAAAAAAAAATTAGAAACCCAAATAAACAACCTTGTTGTTATTCAGACATCCACAGAAAACAGAAACGCACAAATCCAGAAAAAAATCTTAAGAAACCCGAAAACTTACCTTATTATTTTTCCTTGCTGTGGTAGATGAAGACTCAAAGATTTACAGAGAGAAAGAGAGAGATGTTTCTACTTTGAGAGAGAGAGAGAGATAGTAATAGTAAGAAAGAAATGAGGAAAATTCAAGTGAGGGAAACGAAGGGGTGAGATTTCGTGTGATGAAAAAGTGTAATCATCACTTTTTCTTAGCCTTCGTTTGGAATTCGGGAATGGGATTTTTAGTAACTTCACAGAACGATTTTGAATTGATGTGGGCCCGGGGCAAAGGTAAGAAAAAATTAGTGATATGGTCCATTTATGCAAAATAGTTAGTTTATGGGTCCAGTATAGCAAAAAACCTGCCTCCTAACTATCGTCGTCTAGGGTTTACTTCTACATGCAACTTCTTTGAGCCTGACCCTAGGCTCTGCTTAGCTTAGGGTTGGGCTCCTCTCTTCTTTCTCTTCATTCTCTTATGGTGAAGCATTGGAGGCGTCAAGAGGAGGAGTGGTGTTGGGTCTCTGTTCGACTTCCTCTGTTCAGTCTAGGCAAGCGTGAGCCGCTGAATCTAAGGTAGGGGTTCTTGGTCAGGGATTTTGAGGTACTGCTATATCGATGTTTCAGCCACTAATATATGAAGGTAAGCCTCGCTAGCTTTCAGGTTTTCTCTTCATCCTTAGAGCCTTGCTTGGCCGAAAAAAATGGTGTTTTGAGGTTCGTGACAGTGGGACTTTGTTGCTATGTTTGCCATGAATGGTCACCGACATCTATCTCCTATGGTTGTAGTCGCGAACCCAACTAGAGTTTGGATCTACCTCTCATTAGAGAGAGACTGGCTGCTCTTTGTCCCTCTTGCGATATCCTCTCGATTTTTCAATATTGTGGATTTTCTTGAGGTCTGAATTTTCCACACTGGACGTGCTTGATCGCTAAGAGAAGTCTAGTCGGATCTGAGTTACTTGATGGAATGGTTGCTTGTAATCTCTGGGTTTCAACCATTGTCGAGGGTTTTCTTGATGAGGTCGCTCGTTTGATCATTCTGAGGTAGTGGTCATTTACGATTCTTGATTTCGGTTGTTCGATATCTTTACTATTAGGCTAGTTAGTGTTGTTTATTGTGGTGCACCTTGGTTTACCCTTGAGGTGATTAGCTAGTTTGGATGGAGTAGGTTGTGATAGTTAGGTTGTCTTTGATGTATTCTGGTTAAGTATAGTTTTCTTCTTTAGTTCGATCTGTATGATTTGTTGGTGTGGTTTATGTATTGTATCTTCATTGCGGTTAACTATTCTAGTTAGTTTGTTATGTCTACTCTTTAGGTCAGATCTACTCTAAAATATCAGAGAAAGAAGAGTGTTTGATCTACTAACAGTGACATAAGAAGAGCAACTATACTGGTATTTTTCTTCAACCTAAGCAAGACGTATTTTTGAGACATAGTGATCCATACTCTCTGTCGGGGGGCTTAGGCTTGGCGACCCAGGCTCTGTCCACCAAACCAATATCAAATATCTATGTTGGGGACCTAGGATTATGGAACCCCCTCTCTCTTAAAGGCAATTAAAAATAAATCTATCTTTTGTTCTTCTTCTCAGACACAGTAGCTTTCCTTGATTCGGGCACAGTGTCTTCGACAAATCGTTGTCTCAGTCTCTGTCTCATCTCTGATCTTGTGGGTTAGTCTCCTTAGTCCAGTGTATCAGAAAGCACATCTGTCTTTCTGAGACATAAGGAGTTAGACTCATCCTTGATATATGAGCAAGGTCAAAGCATAAAAACCAAACCGTTCAACTCCGCTCCTTGTGGCAACGTTGACCTAAGTGGTCATATTGGATCCTTGGGAACCATCACAAGTACGACGGGCCTATATTTGAACGAGAATGCCGTGTCGTCTAGCGGCTGGTGATGGTGATCTTTTTCTCTTTCAGGGCACGGACAGCCTTAAACTCTTCCATGTCCCACAGAAAATTCTCGTTTAGATCGATATTTATCCGCTTCTTGTCTGGGCCTGAGTTCCATGCAAATTCTCCTTTCAAAGTTGCAAAACACAATCCCTAGCATAAGTCGCAATCAACTTGATGCAATTTGTTGGACTCAAGAGTATAGGACGTAATTAGAGGTCATGGGCGCCCATATACCACTTCTGTAGCAATATAGTGTGTTTTATTGCCTATCTAGCTATAAGCTTAGCACTATAGTGCTTGTTGTATGTATGAGCTATGCCTCATGTATAAGTGTAATCTTTTAGTTGAATATATTTACATTTTAACCAAAAAATGTAAATTATACATATTTTTTTTTCAAATTTTTATACCCATGTAGTTTGAGAAACTTCAAAATACACCATTTTGTGATCATTTTTCGCCAAAACTGACGGAAAAAATTAACTCTATTTTGGACCCATCTTCTTCCTGAGCAAAGGAGATCAAACCTCCATTATGACTGCTAGAGGTGTGCATTGTCGGTTTGGTCCAGGTTTTAACATAAAAATTACAATCCGAAATTCATGGTCTTATCAAAACAAGGACCAAATCGACTAAATTATGAGCATATAAACTAAACCCGATCGAACAGACAAAATGATTGGTCGATTCGGTTGGACTTTACATTCTATCAATAATTTTTTATTTTTATGTTTTAAGAGGAGTAAATTTCATCATACATATTTCAAAAATTTTAAGTTTTTCATGCGTTATAATTAAAACTCACAATTTAAACCACAACATGTTAATTAAATATTAAAGAAAGATGAGAGAAATGTAAAATGAAAGAAATGTGAGAAATATGAAATGAGAAAATGTGAGAAAATAAATATATATATTATATGAGGAAGGATAAAAGGTTGATCTGGTTCAAAATGTAAGAAAATTTTAGACCATACCGAAAGTTCGGTCTTTTTTAAACTTAATATCGAACCGACCATAGTTAGCTAAAAAACTGACCAAACTGATCATTTTGGGTTTGGTCTGGTTTGGTTTGATCGGTTTTCTCATACTTGGACAGCTTTTTGCTGCCGAATGAAGGTCTTACGTCGGCTAAGAAGACAGAAAATTCCATCTTTTTTGCGGTCTCTTCAATATGATTACACTCGATCATGTTATGTTGTGCATGAACAGGCTCCGTAAGATCCAGTAGAATAAGGAATGTGGCATAATCCAGATTATATTTTATCTATTTCACTTATTTAATATTAAAAGTAAAAAAATGCATTCATTTCCTCTGCATTGGCAGCATCTCTTTCTTTTATCAATGGTTCCACCAATTGATATGTTTCCACAAATAATTAAAATTCAATTTCTTGATCTGTATCTTCAATTTTTGGAAACTTATAAAATTCTTCTGTTAAGCCAATCAATGAACCTACAAAACCCTTCAAATTGTATCTGATTCAATAAATGAAATGCTTAAAGGTTTTCCTTTGAGTGAGAATTATCCAACTTGAGTTATGAGGGTACAAAGAAGAATGCTTTTTTTTTTATTTTTCAGAAAAGAATAAAAAAAGACTAAGAAAAAAGTATTTAAATCATAGTCTAATTGATTTGATAATCTATGGATCTATTTTACATTAATTAGAATTCTATATCTACACACATACAGAACTTCGAATTTTCTCGAGCCGTACGAGGAGAAAACTTCTTATACGTTTCTGAGGGGGGGGGGGTATTGTTAATCTCCACTAATGCACCAAGGTAGGTTGGAAAGGGTATGGATGAATCAGAGGTCATTCTATAGGTCTTGCTTGTTTGTGAGAAACTGATGCTGAAGCATAGACTTATGTAGCCATCCATTCCAAGTTGTGGTCTAGGGAGTGTATTCTATAGTGATGGTCTAGGTTCCAATGTGAGTTGGGACAGCCTTTTTTTTGTTTAAATTAATCCAAGAGCCACCATCTCTACTTTTCGAAGGAAGATAGCAGCTGCGAGCATCTTTTTTTTTTTTTTCATTTTTTTGATGTATTACGTCCTCTTTTACTTGAGTTTCCTAGAGTAAAATCATATCACTTTTTCTTGGATTTCATGAAGTCCGAGACAGCCCTTTGCAAAGCTCGCCCATTCAAAGCCCTAAAGTTCCAAGAGGCCACTATCGTGATTGTGTACCTTTCTCTGGTAGCTCCCCGCCAGCGATCTCCACAGTTGACATCGTCGCTTCACAGCGTGGATCTGATAGAGTGCTGCGAATGAGGTGAGGCTCTAAAAGAGTCTGAGACAGCGTGGAGCTTTCCGAGATGGGAAATTCCCCGATAAAGCTGCTAGTACCAGGTGAACTCATATTGGCAAAAGTGGAAGAGAAGGAAATGGTAGAGAGATTCGGCATGGTGCTTACTGAACCTCCGTATTATCTAACAAGTCGAGTCTTATGTCGGTCATATAGAACACCAACACATAGAAAAAGGGCTGAAGGAACCAGTCCATGACTTAACACGACACAAAAAAAAACCGGGCTGAACTTGCCCGCCCGCTTCCATAGAACAATATCGTGGCAACGTAGACCTAAGTGGTCATATTGGATCCTTGGGAACCATCACAAGTACTAAAGATTTTCTATGCCTACTTCCTTGTAATTGAGAAAGAAAAGTCCAGTGCTTTCTTTGCTCCCTGTTTTTTGCTCCCTCTATTGATAGATCAAGGACCCTCCTGCCGTCGTTTCAGTGACTCATAGGGCTTCCCTCAGCTCAGTCTTTTTGGTTCTTGAGAATGGTCGCCACCTCTCCCAGGACCAGAATGATTATCCCTGCCCGATGGGTCTACATCCATCCCTGAATGTCGTCGGGTACTGTTCACTTCCCCACCATTCTTGTAACCGTCACCTGTAATCCGCGCAGGTGTGTCCGCACCCCCCCCCTGAGTGGACGAGAAAGAAAGGAGAATTCTCGGAGCAACCCCCCAGGTTCCAGACCCAGGAGTCAACTTTCCCGTATGAGCATTCGGTACATGTATCAGTCCGTAACATAGATAATGAATAAATAGGAGTTAATATCATTCCTATTGCGATTACAAAAGTAATTAGTATTTTTGTCATGAAAAGAAATTTTTGGCTGGTAATTATTCCAAAAAATACTTTTAATTCTGCAACAAAACCGCTCATGCCCGGTAATGCAAGGGAAGCCTCTTTGCCAATAAGACTTGCCATGGTAAGGAAGAAGGGGGAAACAAGCACACTTGGAGAGCGCAGTAGAATCATAGATGTCACGATCATAGTGGGAATCATCACTTTTCGATACATTATTTAGATAACTAGAGTTATGATAACTATAAAAAGAACTTTCTAGTTCACTTACAAAAGAATGATCATTGTCAATCTAAAAAATTTGATTTTTTTCATTGCTTTGCGAAATGAAACTCTATTCTTTAATTGTTCGGCTATAAATTCTGCAAGAATATTAGGGTGTCCATAAGGGTTTTCAATTCTTGTAATAGCAATGTTGAGTTTTCGGTTCACAAAATTGAATTCTTTTTGTACATTTATCTGTAATTCTTCGATTCTTCGAGACCCACCTTCTATTAATAACTTTGCGGTCTGACCCCTTATTTGATCAGACCGCTCTTAGAAAATGAAAGAAAAGCAAACTCTCATAGTTCGAAGCCCAGCTCCAACTACTTCTTCGTAAGTGAGGTGAGGTACTTCTTTCGATTTGAAAAGGGGTCGCCCTCTTTTTGGTTGAAGTAGCCACGACTTTGGTCGTAGTTAGTTTGAACACATAAACCCAGTCCACTTGGAGCCATGTTTATCAAAATGAAAGCCCCCTCTCGATGAAAAAAAAAGGGGAAAGGCACCGGACGCAATTTCGGAGCCGGTGCGTGCCTAAAGTACGCTTAATCTCTGGATTTGAAATCACTGCTTATATACCTGGTATTGGCCATGATTTACAAGAACATTCTGTAGTCTTAGTAAGAGGGGGAAGGGTTAAGGATTTACCCGGTGTGATAAAAAATGGCACTTTTTTTTTCTTTGAAAAAAGAAGAAACTTGAAAAAAAAAAGAATAAACAAAACACAAACAGAGCGAGTGGGTCTTCTAGGCGGGTAGCTGTGTGACAACACTACAGAGAAAGCGGCACTTTCATGTAACATGCTATGGTCTCAACGCCCTTACGAGGTAGTGATGAGTTTCACGCGCTCTAAGCCCGGCCCGCGTGCTGTTAGGAAGATTGGCTCGTGCATACCTTGCTTCAGGGGGTTGGATCGTCTATCCAAGCTAGAGAGACGCAATACAAGCCAGCCTTCTCTAGAGACCGAGTTCGAGAGCCCTATGGATCTCGGTTGGTGATGCTAACACCAAATCTTTTTATGCGTCTATGCCCTATCTCTTCATGTTTTTCATGGAGGGTTACCCCTTTCATCTTTCAAAACTCTCATACCATTATAGGCCTTCCCCTTACTAGATCACCCCATGTGCTCTTGGGCATAACCGTGGGGATTAGGACATAACTCCCGTTGTTTAAGGGTAAGAGGTTGATGAATGAGGTGGTTAAGAAAAAAAGGTTAGCCGGGGTTGGGATTACAATAATTTCTAGCTATAGAGCAAGAACAAATAATTATACCAAAAAGCACGATTTTAGTATGAACCATAAAAGACAGCCCATAACTTGACCCAATAAAATAAAAGCTATTTATTTTAGTTCGTTTATTCATAATCATTAACCAATTCATTTTTGAACTGATTCATTGTTTTCCATTACAATAGAAGTTCTAACTACATCGAATAAAAATTTTAAAATTTTTATTCGATCTTCTGAATCAATTCTTACTTGTTTGTGTTTTGGAAATAAAGAAAGTCCTTTTAAATTAACATTTTTGGACGTTGATTTTATTGTAAATCCAAGGAAGACTGAGGTGTCCAAATCGAGGACGATGAGCTATTCAATTCAGACGAAGAATTTGACACAGGTTCAGCAAGGATCGAGCCTAGTATCACAACTTCTTCTAGCCATCCTATATATTGTCTTTTTCGTTCTGTCTTGGAATAGAATTTTATTATTAGACGAGATTATTGAGGTACCTCATTGAGGATGAGGGGAATCGTGGTGCCACCCAGAGACGATAGGGGGGACAAATGCGCGGTCTATGTTCCTAAAGATGGAAGAAAGGCCTTTACCACTGCCTTCCGAATGAGCCATTCACCACGGAGCTTGGGAAACTTCAAAAAGGGCTGGCAAGGAGCTAGCAAGCTCAATCCCCTTCTATTGTTCGAGACCCAGATTCATACCTTAGTGATCGATAGGATGAAGAGGATGTTCAAGACCGAGACCCCCATTTTGACCCATAAGCAAGCGGATAAGCCGAGCCATACCACACAGAGACAAAGACATGGAGGCCCAGTCCAACTCATAAATCATAGACTAACAAATATACGTGACATACACAACTTGCGTGAAGTTTTTTTATACTGTGTCCAATCCCGAAGTTCGTTCTATACATATGACCAGCAACGAGAAAAATAAATGCAATAGCTAAATGATGATGAGCAATATCAGTTAGCCATAAACTTTGCGTTTGCGGATGGAATCCCCCTTCTAAGCGTAGATCCGGAAATTCCCGAAAAGGTCAACCTTTCGAACTACTACGGGATATGTCGTCAGTGTAGAAATAGAAGATTCTCATTTAGAAAATGACCTTTTATGCGCTATCCGATCTCGATGAAGCTAACCCAGCAGAAAGGGATTGACTTGGTTGGTAGAGTCGATTACAAAAAGTACTAGTTTGAAAGGCTTGTTGGAATTGATCCGCTACGGGATTTACATTATACGCAACAGAAGCACCTGAAGTACTAAACAGAATATGTATTAGTTTGGTAATGGTTGGAGTAGCAAACTCGGATTCGGCAAGAATCTCATTTTTTGGTAGTACGAAGGGGGAATTGGCCCAAAAATTGGATAGGGGTCAAGACGCAGTCGGGTGAAATGGTCGCCTATTACACGGCTCACTAACTCTGCCTGGGGTGGGGGTCCCTATTCTTCGTCGGCGGTCCGGCGCACCCCTACTCACTTAAAGGATGCTGCTTAATTACGAAGGAAATTCTTTCTTAATCTAGAGAGTGCCCTTTCGTTAAGCGCATCGAGCCAGGAGTGGACATCATCATCATCTGCAGAAAAATCCAGATCCTCTTTCATCATTAGCTTAGCTAAAGTGGAAGAGTATGACTGGATTTCCGGAAAATGAGACGAAACCCGCTTTATCGATATGAAAAACATGCGCTCAAAAAGACCTCCTACACCCCCCGCCAAGTGATCGAGTTTAGTCTGAATTTGCTATAGAAGTTGCTCCCGCTCCGGACTGACTTCCTGTAAAGATAGGATTGGGCAATTCCGTCGGTTCTGGAGCTGACCTTCTTATTATGAAAAGGGGAAGGGCTTTTTTTTATAGAGGTTGAGTAAGGGGGCGGAGCTTGAGGCTTCTCAGCCGCAGGAATAGGGAACGAATCCTCCAAAAAAGGAATGAGTTCGCAATGACTACCACAAGAAAGCCGCCCCCTCATCACTTACCGCTATTTTTTCTTGGGGGAGTTCACAATGTTTTTTCTGGAGTTCCTTTCTATTGATGAAGAGGTGACCTCGTGCTCTTCAAGAAATGAAGGCAAAGGCCCCCCTGAGCACGAGTTTACCGGGGATCTTGGAGGGGCACCAAATCAAGGCCGCCACTCTCGCCCTTTAGAGAGAGGGGCGCAACAAAAAGTCTTAAAAAAAGGGCGCCGGAGGCCTCAAACAATCAGTTGCATGTGATTGCAAACATTCCCCGAAAAGGGAGAGACGAGGGAATCGTCCGCTCCCGTTCATGTGACGAACCGAACATCGTTAGGTCCTGAATTCTGCGAACCACCAGATCCAGACCAAGATCTGATCTCCATTACGTCGTACGATATATCAATCCGAAGAACTTACTTTCAGTTGTAAGTCATCCATTCTGCTCCTATCTAAAGTGATGCTAGGTTGCTTCACACAGGTGCGCTTCGCTCGGCCACATGATGAACATGTTTTGAGCTAACTACATGTCGAGCGCTTAAGCGGAGCTTGTGGTCACTCGTTCCTCGCTTGTTCCAATCCTAGTAAAGAGCCTCAGATCCGATTCTACACTACATACGATATTCCATTCTGGCCCTTACTAGCTCTTCGCTTGGTTGTACAAGGAGCATGCCCGAGGGGGCTACTACGCTCACCGCGCACTTGCATCACCACCTGAGCTTCGCTACTGCTTCGCCCAGCTCCTACGCCTACCACAAACTTTAATCATCACGTGGATGATAAAGCAAGCTAAGCTTCACACGGCCCTGAGGAAGCCAAAAGACCCTCTCCTCTCACGGCCGAAGGATCCGCAACACGTTGGAGAGCTTTTAGATCCCGCCCTAAAATGCCCATTCTCCTAGAGTTCCGAAGTGATCCTCTAATTTGGAAACATTGGGCAATTTACTTTATACCTACTATTTCATCTGGTTTTTGGTTTCTAGTCTGATTTTATTAGTAGCCATGATTGGGGCTATAGTACTGACTATGCATAGGACTACTAAGGTGAAAATAATGGATGTATTCTGACGAAATGCTATTGATTTTAGGAGGACTATAATGAGGAGGAGGGGGGAGCTATTGATGTTAAATTCCACAAAGGGTGGGGAACTGTGTGTGCTTACGTTATGAAGGAAGATGAGGAACCTTGCATATGAGGGCAATATAAGATAGATCAATTTAAGGAAATGGCCTTAGCCCAAAGGCTGCATAAAGCAAGGAATAGGGGATTACAAAGTAAAGTCTTAGAAAGGATAGAGGGGTTATACGAAAGAGAACAGGAACTTCACTCATACTGAAATACTTCAATCGATGAACTCCTTGCTGCATTGATGCTCGAGGAAGCAAGAGCGGGATGAGTGCCAACTACAACTACTCATGCTAATGGATGCCCATTTCTTGCTCCTGCAACTCTCGAACTAGAGGAAGGAAAGGGCTATACCCACCCACGGAAGAAGCGAGGACGAGAATCTTGTACTGATTAAGCGGGAAGACTGATCTATTTCATTAAAGGAAGAAAGGGATTCGCAGGAAGGAAAAGATCAATAAACAGAAGGCCAAAGAGCAAAAGCCACTCATCAATTGCTTGTGAAATGAGGATGAGCACAGGCAGGTTATACACTTTCCCGAAGCGGTAAATGAAAAATGAGATAAGAGATGTTAGCATTAGCGGAAGATTTTTCCTATAGTCTTACCCACTATCAAGCAAGCGGTTGGGGATCTACCACTCAAGAGATGATATGCTTACCCGTGAAGACTAAAGTTTACCGTGTTCGCAAATCCGGTCCCAAAAGCTGCCCAATTCTCGTATGTTCAGGCAGCCACTAGTTTTCCCCCAGAGGACCCAGGAAAGTCTCGTTTTTTCTTAAGAAAGATAGCGCCTCTAATCTAAAAGGATGTCTTCAATTTCATCAGCAGCCAAGGCCAAGACCAGAAGAGAGAGTCCTACCATCACAAGGGATTCGAGATAAAGTGATAGCAAGCCGGAAGGACGACGGGAGATGATCGTTCGGACATGAGATGTGGATGAGTTTGAGCCTAGCTCCAAGAAGAAGGTACCTGGACCTCATTGAGCACAAGATTTGAGCGGTTAATGGGGAGCACCAAACTCATGCGTTGGCGTTGGGGCGAGGATCAAGGATGCCTGATTGATTTACCTTTATGAACCTCAACGTGAAGTGGTCGGGTTCACTCCTCCTATTGCCTTTACCCAGCGACAAGACGCTTAGTTTTGTCGGAAAGGGAATGATTCTTCCCCTCTACAGTGCGGGTGCTAAGACTAGGCGAAGAATGAAATGAATCAGTTCGCTTGACCAACACGAGCCTCTAGTTCTTCTTCTTTTGCTAACATCCTTCGATGACAGGCCGACCGAAGGAAGACGCACATGAATCCTACTTCTATCTCATCAGAAGCAGGCGCATAGACTATAGAATATAGAATCCCACCTTCTAGTCTATCAGCTACTGTGCTGAATTTTTAGCTTTTTGGTCATAGGTTGCCAGTTTTTGGAGCTCACTTTGCAAGCCAGAACTCTCGGAAGACGAAAGAGAACTTATTTAGACGAAAAGTGTGCCGGTGCCATTTCCCCAAAAAACCCTACATTAGCAGTTCGGGTGGAATCAGACATAAACCAAGTCCAAGAAGACCGAGGAGGCCTTGGGGAGAAGGTAGCGCACTAATTCTATCCTCCTTTCCTGCTACTAGGGATGCGCGTGCTACTGCTACTACTTTTGCACTTCTCCTATTATAGTTGAATGAACTCCTACGCCTGGAACTCCTCTTTACTGCATTTCTTCCTCTTCTGCAAGAGCTACTGCAAGAGTCATGTTCACTGCTCCTGCACCTCCAACTCCAACAGGAACTTCCGCATCTCTATTCGCATCTTCCTCATATGTAGTCTCTACGCTTGAAAAAAAGGCTTTTTGATCGAATATGAAACGAGAAAAAGTGCGTGCATTTCCCTATCAATGCCCTTGAACTAACCTAAAAGGTTAGGCACGAAGAAATTCTGAGGATGTATTTCATCAGCCAGGCACCCATATATTGATTTGTTGAAAATAGCTCCTTCGTCTACCACACCTATTTGTATTGCTACAATCATGCTTACCGATATGCAACGGACTGTGAACAGGACATATGGCAGGGCAGGACGACTTTGCTTAAGACCAGAATGCTACCCCCGCTCGAACTCAAGAACTAAAATTGCTCATTCCCGCTCATGCTTGCTATAACAATTCCCTTGCCTACTAGACTTGTCTAAAAGAAGAAAAGATGCACGAGCCACTCTTTCTCTTATATACGCTATTTTAAGATAGTGATTTTAATGCCTATGTGCTTGCCTTTACTACCTGCCTGCCTTGAACTACTGCACTTGCGCATACCTTTTTGGCTCTATCCAGAAGATAGCTTGAACTGGCATTGTGACCAAAGATAAATAGCCAATAGAAAGAAGTATTCCTAAGCTGGAAAGGAGAGAAATGGAATTTACAGGCTTTCTACCAATGACCGGGGACCAGAAAGGGGAATAGAGAGATAAGCCTTGAGCGGTCAGACCAATTACGATCGATTCGCTAAACATTCAAGATTCGAGATGAGCTGCTAAAAGAAGGAATGGCGATAGAGAGAGGTGGAAGGAAGACAACCTATAATGCATTTCCAGAAGGAGACAGCGCTAATAGCTAGAAGACCTAGAACTCCAGAACGTCAGTCAGTGATTGCGCCATAACAGAGTGCTAGAGGGCCGGAGAGAGATTGATTAATGAAATTCATAGGGATTGCGATTGCACTTACGCTTGCTGCCAGCCTTGAACTTGAAGTGGATCTCCTATCTATATTCGACAGCTTGAAGAGGGCTGATGGCTGATTGCTAAAGATAAATTGTCATTGTAAGCGATTCCTTCGCTCAAGAACTAGACTCAAGCGATTGTGCCTACCAGTTAAGACAGGAAGGTGGGACGCTAGCTAGCCTCTTGACCGAAGCGCCAACCCACCTCTGACTCCCCCTTCTCTAATGCGCATATTGAGACTGAGCTTGCTTGCATCTGATCTAAGCCTATCGCCTGCCGTTTACTCCTGTTTACCTTCCTTTCGGAGAGTGCCTTACTGAGAAGTAATATACTGATTAGATTAAAGGGAGGAGATATCTTTCATAAAAGTAAATCGTAATTATTTATGGAATTCAAAGAAGATTGCGCCAATGAAAGAGATAGAAGAGCGGTATAACAGAGCTCAACAAAGGAAGGAGCTTGCAAAACTAAGTAAGGGATGCCATTAAGCAAGAAAGAAAAGGGCAGGGCCAGTTCTGGAAGCTTTGATTCCCAAGACCTTACCCACCTCAGTTTCCGCTTCCAGTTGTCGAGAAAGGGCCTCAGTACAAAGAATGAACAGATAGGGCGAAAGGGGATCCCCTTGTCTAAGTCCTCTGGACGGTTTAAAGAACTGAGTGGGTTGCCCGTTGACCAAGACCGCAAAGGAGGGGGTGGTTTCGCATTCTATAATGATTTTTATCCATTTCTGACAAAAAAAACTCCATTCCACCCTATCGTAAGCCTTATCCATGTCTAACTTGATGCTCATCCACCCTTTTTTTAAAGGAATTCATCAGCTCATGAGCTATCAGGATGTTGTCAGAAATCAGTCTCTTAGGCACAAAGGAGAGCACCCTGCCCCGGATAAATCTGCTTTTCCAGAAGGGGTCTCATCCTCTGTTGACTAGGATTTTTGAGAAGACCTTTTAAGCCACATTACCGAGGCTGATGGGACAGAATTGATTGAGGGTTTCAGTACTTTTGGAGAATCAGGGTTATGCAGGTTCTGTTCAGCTCTTTGAGCAGGTGGCCAGAGTCAAAGAAAGCTTTAATCGCCTCCGTAACACTGGGCCCCACAATGTCCCAGAAGGATTTGAAGAAGATACCTTGGAGACCCTCAGGGCCAGGCGCTTTGAGGGGTTTGATCCGGTTAAGGACCGCTCTTCTTTCCTCCCTAGTCACCTTAGACAGGAGGAGAGCATTGTCCTCTTGGGAGATGGAAGGGTTTATGTGCTTCAATAAATTATTCATGTAAACAGTTCCACATGATTGATATCTATCTTGAAAGTGACCGAGGACAATGTCAGATATCTCATCATGATTCTCACATCACTGCCATAACTGATTCTTGAGTCTATGAATACAGTTAGCCTCCCTTCTAACGAGAGTCGAAGTGTGAAAACGGTGTTTTTGTCCCCACAGGCCAGCAAGAGATTCCTATCTTTCTGGGCCCAGAACACAAACTCTCTTACCAACATTTGGTCGAGCTCAGAGAAAATGGATTTTTCCATGGATTCTAAAAAGGGGTCTGAGGTAAAAGAGTGATGATTTCCATGAATGCCAACTAGCAGCCCCTTTCTTCTTATTAGTAAGATAGGTTTGGAACCCTTATTATTATAGAAAGGGGAAAGGGGCAAGTTTCAGTCTTAAAGTCTGTCTTCTTCAATGGAAGAGATTCAAAGGGCTTGACTGCACCTTGCTTCTAGGCTTACGGAAAAAAGAGAATCCAAGGACTCTTTACTAAGAGTTTATCATAGGGGACACTTACTTGAAGAAAGCCGTACTCCCATCAGCTATCAAGTAGATAAAGAAGTTCAGGCTAGTGTAGTAGACTCCATTATAGGTCATTCGGAAGGGCTCCGTATAGTTCTATTTTGGGGCGTAACATTGTGGTTGTTCCCTCGACTGACCGAGAAAAACAAGTTCCAGAGACATCTTCCATTCATATCGATTTGGGTTTTTCTGCACCATATTTTGATCTACCTCTTCTTCGATCCGGAATTCCCAGCAAATCCTTGACTCCTCGAATACAATGGGATTTCACACCTGGCGAACATACTTCTTTTTTCATTTCTGAATTAGCTTGTGACAAGTCCTAGCATAAGTATGAGTTCGTTGACCGCGTAAGGGCGATCCATCTTGATGACGAATTCCACGATAACAAGAAATAGAAATGAATCGTTCGATGTCTGCTCGTTCTCCCCTCTTCAATTCCCGTCGAGAATAAAGATGCTGTGCCGGGTGACTGGAATCCTCTGAGGTCAACTGAACAGGCTGACAATCGGCAAAAGATGGTGAGCAAAGCTGCTGGCCTGAAGAGTGGGGCTGATCCGTAACATCAACTGCAGAACAATAATGGTTAAAGATCCTAACATAGCTAGATTAATAGATAATTGAGCATGCCATGATGTTGTTAGGATCTTATATAGTCCCTTATGGCCCTGGCCTGTAAATGGACCTTTATGAGCCTCTAAGTTATGGTAATATATGTATGTTGGTACATACAAATAATAGTGAAAACTCACTACAGTTCCGCTATTTGAATATGGAACAACATAACAACGTAGATCCTTAACCCCCCTATGACCGCTATCAAAGAGAAGCTTTTTCCTATACTATAGTTGCAAGTCCTATTGTTGTGTTTTGGAATTAGGGGAAGTAAAGCTTCAACAAGTAGAAGCTTCCTGGGTAGTCATTTCGAATGAGCAAGTAGGGGGCGGCAACTAAAGAGGTAGCGAGACTGACCGCAATTGCAGGAATAGGTGGACTTTCATTCATTTTGGTTATGGAAAGTGAAAGTCGTTTCATTTAGTGCGAGATCGCTTCACACCGCGACTATCCTGGTCTCCAAGTTCCTCTCTTTGATGCTAAGGTTTTTATTCCTCGCTCGAGCTGGAATCTTGTGAATAAGGTCCCCCGATGATAGTTAGTCTTCCGTTTTTGACTATGTCATCTTTCTTAGTTCAAAGACCGGAATTTGGGGTTGAAGAAAGAGCCATATACTATCTAAGAAATAAGTTCACTGATTATGAGACAGACAAGGTAGACGGTTCTAGAAAAAAGCTGTTGTGCTCTTACATGGGCCTCGCAATGCCTACGCCACTACATGTTGAACTAGGGGCAGAGGGCTCGTAGTACCCCCTTTTCTTGATCTAGCCTTTTCTTCGCTTCGGTATTAGCTTATCACCAACCGTGCTTCCTACCAACTCCGCCAACCCCAGACGGGGATCTTTATTTAGCCGCACCTGAACCCGCAACTGCTGCCTCTACTCCGCCTACTTCTTGTGCTGGTGAGACTCTATCCCAAACTTCTCCCACGAGGAAAGAAAGCCTTTCTAGTGAAGCTAGCCTATTAGGCGCAGCACTGATGGTACGTAAATGTAATTCGTTGTTCAAACTTCTATTCAGAGTTTCTAGAGCTCCTTGTAAGGCTTGTTGGAAAACCTGTTGTTGGACTTGATTAATCGCTCTTTGTTGTTCAAAACGAATAGTTTCTACCCTCGACTCACCTCTCTATCTATAAAAACCCCTCCCCAGAGGAGAGGAGAAGCTCCAGGATGAGTATGTCCTGGATTCCCGAATTCATTCTCGTCCTGATCCACCATGGAATTTTCTAAATCTACAAAGGGCGCTGCAAGAAAGCGCTCTTACCTCCCCTCCTCAGCTAGAAGATTTTTTTGATAAAGCCTCTTGCCTCTTCGCTCGCCTGCTCTTATAGCCTTCTCTGATTTTCGGCCAGTAAAGTAAGAACCCCTTTCATATTTGATTGCATAAGTCATTCATTTGACTTTCCACTAATGCACCAAGGTTGGTTGGAAAGGGTATGGATGAATCAGAGCTCATTCTATAGGTCTTGCTTGTTTGTGAGAAACTGATGCTGGAGCATAGACTTATGTAGCCATCCATTCCAAGTTGTGGTCTAGGGAGTGTATTCTATAGTGATGGTCTAGGTCCCAATGTGAGTTGGGACAGCCTTTTTTTTTGTTTAAATTAATCCAAGAGCCACCAAATGACTACAGGATCATCATCGGTCTACTCTACCTCAATTCACCATTTCAAACTTTATACAGAAGGTTTTTCTGTACCAGCTTCAACTGCGGTATCTCACGTGTGGCAGCTGTTGGAACAAACTCCGAATCCAAAAAAAAGGTACCTAAAGAAAAAGGTTATGAGAGTAAGTGGAGTTGGGCGGGCTACTCTCCAGGGCCTCATTCATAGATAGAGGAGTGCGTTAGTGTTTCGACTGAGGGACAAGTAAGTGTACTTTAGGAAGCTGAATTGAATTGGGTCCATGAATCTAAGAAATAGTGAGAATTTTTGATCTCTCTCAATATCTCTCTCAATTCGAAAATCCAGGATTTGAATTGATGTCCTTTCATTGAGTCCTCCTAAATTGCATTGATTTATCCTAAAGATTTCATTTCAATTGGAATTTGGTTATTCACCATGTACGAGGATCTCTATAATGGGTTTACTTTGGATCATTCAGTGGGTACCAAGTTTGGTGGTTCGACATTCAACAGTTCTGGTCGTAGACACAGTGCTGCTGATCTCCTCAGCTATGCGAAAGCTTCAAATATTCGAGTGGCTGTCTATGCAAGTGTTGAAAGCGTTTTTTTAGCCTCTTCTTCGCCTTATTCTGGATCGAAGCAATCGGCAATTGGGGTTGTTTTTCGCGACCGGCCATGCAATGGTGCGTGAAAAGGGAGAGGTGATGCTCTGTGCTGGGGCTCTCGGAAGCCCACAGCTTCTGCTTCTAAGTGGCATTGGACCGAGGCCGTACCTCTCATCGTGGGGAATTCTTGTGGCTCATCACTTGCCTTATGTCGGAAAGTTCCTCTATGATAACCCCCATACTGACAGCACAGTTACGTGCTGACACTCAATTAGTAGCACTGGCACGTAACTCGGCTCCTCGGCTCACTTCGGTTCTTGTTCGGATCTTGACCGGGTCCGAGATTCCCAAGCTCTATGCTGTTGGGGAACTCCGCAAGAGTCTTACCACCTTCTTGATTTACTATATTTGGGCCGATTATATTATAATAAAGGGAGCAGATGCAAGATTTTTCTTTCAATAGCCGACCAAATGACTACAGGATCATCATCGGTCTACTCTCAACGTCCATGAATGAGAAAGAAGAGATCGAACTGCCGAATCGGAAAAATTTTGTGCTATCATATAGCTTCGTAAGAAAATATCTCGAGAAATCTATGAAGATCAAATTAAGTCACAACAGGAGAATCGGTGTTTTTCTACCAACCACAAATTTCATGTTGGACGAAGTAGTCATACTGGAAATACATGATCCACATAATAAGACATCATAGCGCCTAGAGATAGAGGTACGGTTCATCGCCTTACTTGTCCAAGCGTGTTGCCGGATAGTCGGATATGCCGTACTCTGATTTTGATGAGGTTAGGAACCATTTGCTCTTACCAGCATTGCTCATTATTAGGAAACGCATTCCCGTTTCGTCAAATTCCTAGGAGGTCACCCAGGTGATGAAACAGCTGGCTGCCGAGTAGCAGGAGGGAGAGTTGGGAAAGCACGGGGGCATATGAAGTGGGTTTAGTGACAGAAAAGGTCGGGACAGTGGCTGCTACCGCATTGACTTCAAAAGATTTGGATGTGTTAAGGCTAACCTTAACTTCCCCCTTCTCAAGCTTGGCTTTTTGTGAACTTTGAGACGATGTGGGGGACACTGGGTAAGGCAAGGGTTGAAACCCTTGCATATATCCGACGATTTCTTTCTAATCTATCTGGACGATGCCGGCCCTTCTCTAATAGGGGACAGGACTACCCTTCGAATGGGATCAAGTATGTCAGAACGCTTTTGAAGACATCAAGGAGTTTCTGTTAAAGCCCCTAATTGAGTCTGCATGAGAAAGATGGGAGACTCTATAGAGAATGTATGAGTCAGTGACAATGGTAAACATTCAGTTTCTTTGGCAACGGTTTTTTCCAAGAAAGATACAAGAGGGGGCGAGCGTGTCTCATCACTTAGACAAGATGAAGAAGATTATCAAAGAATTTGTAGCAGTGAGAGTAAAAATGACTGATCGTGATCAGTGACCGGGAAGTTCGCGCTTTTTTTGCTTGTTCGTCAAGCTTTCGAGCAGCTCTTTCAACTGCCGCCTAATCTCCCAACATGCTAAAAAACCGAGAGCCGCCCAGGGACTGGACAACCGGAGGGATCTTGCTTATAGAAAGAAAAGAGGTCGGTCAAACAAAAACAAGGCGAATCATTACCGCAGGGCATAGAGGGGGAGGTCATAAGCGTCTATACCGTAAAACCTATTTTCGACGGAATGAAAAAGACATATATGGTAGAATCATAACCATAGAATACGACCCTAATCAAAATGCATACATTTGTCTCATACACTATGGGGATGGTGAGAAAAGATATATTTTACATCCCAGAGGGGCTATAATTGGATTCAACTCTCTCTCTCGCGCCTTTCTTCAGCTTCTTCCTGTTCGTCTATTCGGGACGGGGCAGGCAACCCACATACATGAAGAGAAGAAGAGGGGGGGGGGTTCCTTGATATTAAGGCGTCAAGGCGGTCGAAGAAGGCCATAAGTGGAAGCAACCGATGCTTTGGTCATTTAGTTGACTCCTTGCTGCCAGTCTGTGCTTGCTGTCATGCTGGTAAAAGCAGGGGTTTCGGCCGGTTTTACCTACTATTGGATTTGAACCAATGACTCTCACCGTATGAAAGCGATACTCTAACCGCTGAGTAAAGTAGGTCAAGCTGAGTCAAGTCAGAGAAAATAGATCCCTATAAGATAAGAGAAAGCCGTGCAACCAGAGTTCCCCTGCCTGCGTTCGTCCGTCCGTATCGCAAAGCTGGTCGACGCTAGCTGTAATGGTTGAAAATAGAGGGCCAACCAAGACCCCCTAATAAAGCTTTTTTAGGATAAAGGAAACGATTCGTTCCGACAACTTCAGACCAGATTAACCCCTTTGAATTAGCCGATCTTAAAAAATAGATCGGGCGAAAGATAGGCTTACCATGTTCCATCAATAGCACCTAACCTATGTCGATTTTGGCCGACCGTGCTCCACCCCGGTGAACTTATGCGGTTCCGACGTGCCTAGAGGCCAGAGGAGAATCCGTTCACGATCCGTAGTTTCTATGGTTAGTTCTTAAACGGTGAGGTCCTCTCTATACACCGGAGCTCTTTCTTTTCTTTCATTGAATCAATGCTATTGTTAACTTGTACAGTTCACTCTGAGCTTTGGGGTAAGCTCACTTCTGCATTTTTGTTTAGGTTATCGAGATTCTCAATCGCTCTTTCTATTGGGGAGGAAGAGTGCGTGAATGACGGTTCTCAATCAAGCCTTTGAAACTAGGTCAAGTCAAATAGAGCTATTTACGCCTTTGAAAGCTGTCCAATCGGTCTAGTTTAGAGAGCCTAGATTCTCTTCTCCCCGTACAGATCCATGTTCAGCCTTCTTTCAGTCCTAAATCAGTTAAGCGGCACTCATCCTTTCTTGGCTGATTAGATATTAGCATCTCTCAAGGGCAATCCATCTTGATGACGAATTCCACGATAACAAGAAATAGAAATGAATCGTTCGATGTTTGCTCGTTCTCCCCTCTTCAATTCCCAATGAAAGGATCTTTTGTGTATAATCCTGCAGAATCTCGAATGTTATCAGTTCCGGTACGTAGACCAAATGATACAATGCGAGCAAAAAAAATTTCCTAGATTCATGGAGATATAGCAGCACCAGAGTTAGGAAGGCAAGAAGGCAAAGAGTTAGTTTACAGCGTCGAAGTCTGAAAGCAGAAGGCTAGGAAGGATATTAACGACTAGTTCAGAAGGCCGGAAAACCTACTTCGCTCATCAAGTCAAGCTGAAAAACATGATAGACGTGCGTACGCGCGCGATATGGATTTTCAGCACGGGGGCAAGCTTAAGAGAGAGTAGGGGCGATAGCGGCTCTTATTTGTGAGTGATGCGTGGAAAAGGGGCTCCATAAGTCATGTTCAGGACCAAAGATTCTTCGGATGTCATCTGAAAGACCTAGGAGATTAGACAGTAGTGATCCAACTACTCGATACAACGATCTATTAGATTGTGTACTTAGGCATCACGATGCAATGATATCACATCTCATTCTCTTATACAGTGTAGTCCCCATAGCAATGGGCCTCGGTCTAGTGAGGTTTTGTTTTTTTGGGAATCATTGCCAGGAAGAAGGATTGAATTGCACCTGGTTTGCTCCTCTTCGACTTCAATTACCATATGATATGGAGATGGATGTCGTCTTTCATTATGTTCCAGCACTACCCCTGAATCAATCAACCAAGTAGAAGTGAAAGTTCAGTTGGAATCCATCTAATCTATTAGATTTTGACTATGAACAACCCCCTGTTGTTTGAGATTGAAGAATTTTGTTTGTGCCCTGGGGACTCTTTCAAATATATGATGGACTGCTGCTATATGCTGTTGGCTTGATAAGATGGATAAGTGTTATAAAGCAGTCCCAAATACACCTCTAGAAAGATCAGAAGTGATCAGAGCTGTAATTGTACGTACTTGTTGGCATCGGGCAGGTGAACCTGGCTACACAACAACTCTGACTCTAGCAGAGGATCTAGTTCCACACCAATCTTCTTATCTTCATCGCTCATCCCTCGCGTTCTTTCCCGTGAAGTGATTCATCCGGGTATGCAATCCCTATGGAAAAGCAAGTCTTCTGATTGGAGGAAATTTCCACCCTTTGATTTATGATCCATTCCGCCCTTCCGTATAGCCAGAAAGGTCTTCAATCTTATGGATGATTCAGTAGTTCCTCCATCTCCTCCTGTTCCAGGGAAACTCTCTTCCATGGGAATGGCAAGTCTCGGACAGATTCCATAGATCTAGCCGATTTGGTCTGGTCCTATCCGACCCAACCCCAGAACTTAGAACGGCTGACATGTTTTGGACGGTAGAACGGGGAGAGGGGGAGTCGTGCCCATTCTCTCTCCGGGCACCCAGAACACAAACTCTCTTACCAACATTTGGTCGAGCTCAGAGAAAAGGGATTTTTCCATGGATTCTAAAAAGGGGTCGATGAGAGGATTCCTTTCCACCGACACCTGATCCCCTTGGCTCAGACAACCACACGATGGAAGAAAGGTTTTTTGAGGGATTGATATATGTTCATAACCTTCCTGGACACATCTTTTTCCTAGGGGCGGGCAGATTTTCCTATAAAGAAATAGGAGATCCGACGTCTTCTTTATCGAGAGGATTCCCACTGATGATGTGCCGCTAACAAGGCCTACCTATTCTCCTAATGCTACCCAGCTTTTTAGGGGCATGACATTCAATCCTTTTTCTATCCCAAATCTTTGATCAGAAAACCTGATCCAAACTCTCGGCTGGTGTTCCGACTAAAATACCGATTCAAATTCTTCATTAAGTGAAGAATAGGAAAATAAAAAAATGGAACGTACAAAGTTTCAAGCCATCTTAGGAGAGATCATTACTTACCTTCAATATTCCCTCAATGCATCACCCCCTAAAAGAAATTCCCATATATTGCATCGGGAAATCGGGGAAAAACCCAGTTCTTTGTTTCGCGATGCGCAGCTTCCACTCCCTCCTGCTACCAATATAGACACGGTAGTAAATTCTTTGACGGAAAATTCGACGAAACTCACCGATCTTTATGCTGCCCCTTGAAAGCCTTGTGAGTAGAAATAGAAAACTACTTCTTTTTCGTGAAGCGCTAGTTAAAGTGAAGTAAGTTAAGGAAGTCAAAAAGTGCAAGTGGTTGATTGACAAACTATTCTGGTAAGCACAGGTTCATGAGTGAATAGAAAATCGAAAACGTACATAGATGTTCCAGCGGAAATACTTGGAATAATTCTACCACTTCTACTAGGAGTAGCCTCTTTAGTGCTAACCGCGCTTAAACTGAAATGATTTTTCTTTTTTCTTTTTAAATACGTAACCATATGAATAATGGAGAAACCCGTAACCAGTCGATCTAGCCGCACCGGGATTGCGCCAGATGGGTGAATTACATCCATCCAGCTTGTAGTATAGACTCAGGCGAGAACCATATAACATCTCTAATTAAAGAGAGTCTACCTTCCACATTCAAGTCAGATCACCTAGATAGTATCTTGCGGGATTAGTTGAAAGGGATCATCATAAGACTTTTAGGCGCACCTGGGGGAAGGACTACCCTTTCATATATGCAATTAATAAAGGATACCGAATTAACTGAGAAAGAGACGAAACTAAGAACTGCCGTAATGAACCTCAGAGGTAGTAAGGGCTAGTACCTTGTACTCTGCTTCGGCACTAGACCTGGAAAGAGTCGGTTGCTTTTTGGAAACCCAAGTCAGTAGGTTTTTTCCGAGAAATACGCGGAAGCCTGCAATCTTTCTAAAGCAATCAACTGATGAATGCCGTCAATCCAATCCACTTTCAATAAATCAACGACTGCTCCTCTTCTATTCTTAACGTCTTAAAGTGTACCATTCAGAAAAAAAGGTAGGGTTACAGGGCGCTCTGAGGAGGACATTTGTAAAAAGGATTCCCAATTCATTAGTAGGGGAAGACCCTTCTTAAATAACTTGAGCTCGAACGTCCAGAGTCAGATGCTTAACCCATGCTGTCCCTTTCAGCCTTAGAAAGTGTTCTCCCATAATCTATCATTTTAAAAAATTCCCCTAAACCAGTGACACACGAAAGCTCGATCCTCAACTTCGGAATATTAGGAACAAAGATCAGAATTCTGGCAAAAACGAAATTCGTCAAAGAGATAAAAATAAAAAAGAAGAGAAAGAAAGGGAAGTTTTGTCTTTCTTTCCAAATAAGAGAACAAAGAAACCACTCAAAAATGATAGTTAGATAAAGAAGTTTCACTAAGAACTAGCACTAGACTTCTTCCCCCCTTTCTACTTTTCCTCTTTTTGTGTGTGCTTCTACCCCGGCTTTTCATTCTGTTTTATAGAGACCCGAGGAAATTTTTCTAAGAATTAATGTAAAAAGGTGATAGACTTTCCCCGGCATACGAAAAAAAATCCTAATGTTTTGGGGCATCCCGACAATTATATACCTGCTAATCCGATGTCCACCCCGCCTCATATTGTGCCGGAATGGTATTTCCTACCGATCCATGCCATTCTTCGTAGTATACCTGACAAATCGGGAGGTGTAGCCGCAATAACATCAGTTTTTATATGTCTGTTGGATTTACCTTTTTTTAAAAGTATGTATGTGCGTAGTTCAAGTTTTCGCCCTATTCACCAAGGAATATTTTGGTTGCTTTTGGCGGATTGCTTACTACTAGGTTGGATCAGATGTCAACCTGTGGAGGCACCATTTGTGACTATTGGACAAATTTCTCCTTTTGTTTTCTTCTGGTTCTTTGCCATAACGCCTATTCCGGGACGAGTTGGATGAGGAATTCCTCATTCTCATCTTTAATTCTTTGGTTTGTGTGAAGGTGAGTTCTGTGCTTTTTGTACGAGATTCTGATTTTAGCTACAACATTGAAGACCATTTTTCATTTCCCTTAGGTGAGGGGCTTTAGAGGGAATAGGGTTGAACGTCTTTCTGTAGTTCGTTCAGGCGCACTTTACACTAAAAAAATGGGAACCCTAGTTCGAAATATGAAAAAAGTTTGCAAGAGGAGAGTCGGCGAAGGGATCAACAGTCTTCCTTCAGTAAAGGCCCATCCAGGTGTCTTTGCCCACCTTTACATATGCGATTGTTCGCTCGACCTGGCTGCCCAGTAACGAAATATAGAGCTATAAAAAAAGCTAGAAATAGAACTCAACTTAGTTGCTCAGTCTCTAGGAATTCCCAAGCGTTAGCGAAGAAAGAAGCCTACTTGAAGAAGGCTACCAAGAGGAGCAAGCCTACATCGAGCAAGTTGACTCACTTTATGTTATGTCCATCTTTCTTTGTCGACGTCATGGTCGTTGCCTCATCCTTCTTTTATACGTTGACGATAACATTCTCACCGGGAATGATTCTTCTCTTTTCTTTGATTTCATCAAGGAGCTTGACAACCAATTTGTCTCTTTCATCTGCTTCTCACTCCAGAAATACGAGCGTTGAACCTGCGGACGATACCATTCTTCTGGGTGAAGCCTCTTCCAACCAAAAAAGCTAGATGCATCAAGGTAGGTAATCCTTGATCATTTTAGCAGGGGAGGCTAATATGAATGAAAGAAAGAGTAAGGTCTTCTTTTTCAAGACTCTTTTCCTGACCGCAGTGGAAAGGTTTCAGTCAGTTAGCTCATCATAAATAGATAAACCGACGAGTGAGATAGGAAAAAAATGATCCACCGATGGAATGAGGACATAGCAAATCAGATCCTAGCTAGAGAGCGGCCCCTTTCGAACCAGAGTGTCTTCACTGGGGAGAATTCGCTTCTATTTGGTGGGCATCCAAGCTTGCCCAACCTATACAAGGGGCTTGGCTTGTACCAGGCTCTAAAAGAGTTTTCTTCAAGAAAGCAGTCTTTCTATCTTTTTGGGTTACATGCCCAAGGCAATGTTTTTTTGTAGATTGAGATGGATTGATCTTCACTATCGTGCACCTTCTCTACCCCTTTTTTAGCCAACACCATCGACCCCATTTTTCACCTTGAACGGGTCAAAGCCAAAAATCTGAAGCAGCACATCCACTGCAAGGCCCATTCTTATCAACTCAATCAAGACTTCTGGATCACTTTTGTGTACGCGCCCGGTGGAGAGACGCAGTCTTTGGAACAGTCTTTGAACCCTTGCTGGGAATGGTTCCCTCCCTTGGGTAACTATGGGAGACTTTAACAGCATCAAGTCATTTGATGAAAAGATAGGTCTCTCGAGCCTTGCTTTTTTGCCATAGAATGGAAAAGATTCAATCAACTTGTTGGCCTGCTTCTTAGGTGCTGCTTAGGCCTGCTTCTATGTCCTGTAGTTTCTCACAGGAATTTGCTTCAAAGGGGCTTTTGTTGGCCCCCTTCTTAGCTCTTGATGCCTGCTTTAAGCTTCGTCGGAGATTTTATGGCCCGTAGCTTACAACATCTTATGAGAAGGGCATGTAGCTCCTCGTATGAGAACCGTCATTCACGCACTCTTCCTCCCCACTAGAAAGAGCGATTGAGAATCTCGATAACCTAAACAAAAATGAAGAAGTGAGCGTACCCCAAAGCTCTCCTCTCTACCCCTTTTTTAACCAACACCATCGACCCCATTTTTCACCTTGAATGGGTCAAAGCCAAAAATCTGAGAAATAGAAGGAAAGGAGATCAGAAAGATACGTGGATGACTTGACTATAGTATAGGTCGGATGTTTCCGTTAACTCCTTATTTTAGCTCGATTCTGGAGCAGTGCGAGCTGCATACTGGTGGTCCAGGGTTTTCTTCTTTTCTTCAGGAAGGATTTATCTCCCACCTTTTCTATCTATCCTTAGAAGTAGGGAAAGGGAAAACCTACAAAGGGGGACACCCGAAATTCACTGAAGGAAGAATAGTCAGTTTGACTATATGGTAAAGTAAAATCTCTCTTAATCTTAATAAAGAAGCAAAAAAGATTAATAAGAAGGAAAAAACAAACTAAAAGACACCCCGCCTGCTTGGAA
Source organism: Datisca glomerata (assembly GCA_003255025.1). Taxonomy (NCBI): domain Eukaryota; kingdom Viridiplantae; phylum Streptophyta; class Magnoliopsida; order Cucurbitales; family Datiscaceae; genus Datisca; species Datisca glomerata. Next base: position 462,904 of record QANY01008461.1, read on the forward strand.
AGAAGGATAGATTTTTTCACCTAGCCGGGAGGACGGAAAGGACAGAGATATAAAGCAATATAGCCTGTTCGGAAAGGAAAGTGCATCCCGCATCACATACTGGATATCTCATACCTACTTGAGAAAGAGTCTCGGATAAAGGAAACCGAGGAACCACTATTCAAGACCACGCAGACCGACATCCATTAGAGAAGAAGAGAGAG
>QANY01008461.1:470606-494532 GCA_003255025.1 Datisca glomerata
AATGTAGTCCCCTCGGATAAGAGACCGATGAAGAAAGCATTGCCACCAAAGATGGCTGAAGTGAGTATGAAGCAGACCTCGGCGAATGTTCAAAAGACCCTGAGTTCGACGCCTTCGCCCTCGAGAAAAGGCCAGATAAGACAAGTATAATTTCAAGGGAAGTTCGTCGCTCCACTTCTGACTTCGTATGGGGGAAGAACGGTATATTCTATTCTGTCTTTTGGCTCTATCTCCCCTTCTGTGAAACCTACTATGGAAGTTACTTGACTAATCCCGCAAGATACTATCTAGGTGATCTGACTTGAATGTGGAAGGTAGACTCTCTTTAATTAGAGATGTTATATGGTTCTCGCCTGAGTCTATGCTGCAAGCTAGACGGATGTAATTCACCCCTTTGGCGCAATCCAGGTGCGACTAGATCGACTGGTTACGGTGGCCTAAGTCAATAGAGCCTTTGCGACCGTAAATGGGCGGCAACAAATCTTCCGCGTTATGCTTCCTAGCGCGTTATCTCAAATTCGGGCGGGCGTGAGAACCCGATGGAATGGAATTTTCTAGGAGTTCGAGAAGGGGCTCTGATAGTTATCTCGAAGTAATACGAATCTGTCAACTTGAAACGCGGGGCACTAGCCGCCAGAAACCGCTTGTCCGTAGATGCTAAGAACGCATTTAGAAATCCACTGAAGGCAACTTAGAAGGTTACTCGAGGAGTCCAGGTTGTCACCCTTCTCTATTCAATTCAACCGTAAGGTATAGTTTTTTTGATTGATCCCGGCACGACTAGTTGCTTATTGGCATCCGCAGATGAACAAGATTGGTTGACTTCCGAGTAATCAACCCTCATTCAGAATTGTTTCCCTGAGTGGGGTGGTGTACTGCTGTTGCTGTACGGTCTTCGTCCACCCGTTCACTCGAATACCACGCTTAGTCTGTCTGCCCTTCTTCGTAAGTAGCTGGACTTGGATCTTCGTAAGCAACTGGAACTATCAAAAGGAAATTTCAATTGGCCCTCTAAAGGCTATAGCCCTATTTCTTTTGTCCAAACTCAAAAGTTTAGAGTTTCGAAGAAGACAGGCCTCCAAGAAAGCCACTCCGCCTAAAGAGTCCTCCGGTCTACATTCACTATTCTTCAAAGGCACTGCGCTGGGTCGGTAGGTTTCAGTTTTGACTTTCTTCTTCTCGCTTTAATCCAGTCCAGTCGCTCGATAGGACTTCCCGTAACCCGAAAAGGTTGGTTCTTCCCCTACAGCCCCTACTCCTCCAAGGCAGTACTCTTCATCGGCAAATCCGAATGTCTCGATCCGAGTTGAAACCCACCTACAGAAATTGATCCATCAACGGATTTTTTCTACAGTGGCAGGAACTCAGTCTCCAACTCTTCGATATGCGCTAGCTAGGCAATCCCTTTACAACATTTGATAATTGATCTCTTGCTACCAGATCTGCCTTTACAGATCTGTTGAAGGGAGGAGGGAGGATTGAAAATCAGACAAGGCATATTTCATATATGGTGGTAGGGAGGTGTCTGCGGAAGGAGGGGATGGCCTCTCATCAGCGGTAGGAAGATCCAAGTTAGGAATTTGCACAGGGGAGAATCGGTCTTGAAGCTTAGTTGAAGGTTACGGAAAAGGGAAAGGAAGTCTTTGGCTAGGGGGTCACCTTGCACCTGGTGGATAGGAAACGAAGAGCCAACCGTCGGTGGGGGAAAGACCTTATTCATTGATCAGAGGGAGTTGATCAGGATAAAATGCTCTCCATTCACTCCGCTGGGTAGTGGAGAGCGCGCTGGGGGAAGAGTGAGTTACCGAACACTACCTTCTTTCTTTGGAATGAACAAAGACCATACGCCTAGATTAGCGACTTCTGGTTTAGGGAGATGCCCCCTTCTCCGCATAGGGAAATTGGCCTAGATCCAGATACACCCATCCATCTCTTTGTCCTATCACCCCACTCCCCGCCCCAGCTTCTTTTTTTCGCATGCCACACCCGTCACTTTGAAAGCAAGGAAGAAACGAGCTTTTCACTCGCGAAAGAAGTCACCACTCGGGCAAGAGCACGGCTGGCTTCCTGGTAAGATGAAGGGTCTTCCCTAGAAGAAGAGATTAATACTGGAAGGTGAAGATGAAGGAAGGGATGAAACAAAGTAAAAACCATTAATTGGGGTAAAGAAAGACGAGAAATCCGCGGGAATAGCCTTTCGCAAAAAGCCCCTCTCTCTAAAAAAGAAGAGGATAGATAGGTCCACGAGTTGAGACAGAGAAGTTATGACTAATCAAGTAGGAGTTTACCCATGAGAGTCAGAGGCAGTATCAGCACCGAAGAAAGCAGGGATAGGTGCAGTCGCATTTGATCGAGAGTCGGATACCCATATATAAAGGTATATGGTGGAAAGACCTCGTCCCTAGAACAGACTGACCGAGATAAGAGCCTTCTTCAGTAATCAACCGAGCGAAAAGCCAGACCTTTGATTAGATTATATAATCTATTATAAAGCTTTCACAGCTTTATGCTTTCATGTATGTGATAGGTTGGCATGTCGCAGTCAAGCAATGCGGTTCGTTCGGGATTGGATTACTTCCCTTCGTTAGGAGAGTTGAAAATGAACGGGAAACCTTTCACCGCGCCACACGATTCTTTCGTGAAGCGCTCTCTCAGACGTTTCCACTCCTGCCCCCGCAAGCAAACATGTTTCATTCAAGATAGCAGGCGACCAAGTGCAAATGAACAGCTTCGAGCAAATCTTCTAGAGAGCATACCCTTTGTTTCTACTCTTTATCTCTTCTAAGAAAAACTAAAAATAGAAATAAAAAAGAAAAAGAATCATATTTTTATTCTATGGACCCCTTGGACCTCCGACCAATGGGGTGATGACACATGCATGCGTGCACATGAACTTATAAAAAGTGGGTTCCAAACCTGGGTGGCACTATGTAACTCAATCCATTATAGGGGGTTTCTTTTCTTTATTTTAGAATAAACTCTGAGATAGAGGAGACTTTAAGGAGATTTTGTCGAGATAAGGACTTGCATCGAGTAGTCGCAGAAGTCAGGTCTCAGACTCGCATAAGACAAGTGAAAAGTCTCTCGAGGTTTCGCCGTGGGAATTTCACGAGAGTTTTCCCCGCTTTGAAACATTTTCAAAATCTCGCACAAATTCTGCGTGGTTTTTCTCTAAAAACTCGAAAGGTTCTGCCAGAAAGAGTTTGGTCTTTTGAAGTTCCGGTTTGAGAATCTGATTGAAGAAGACCAGAATTTTTGAATACACGTAGATATGCAGATCCAGTGTTTGAAGTTATTCTAGTTTGTTTCGATTTAGGGATTCCACAGTTCAGACAGAGACGTTGTTGAGTATGTGGCTTGACTTACTCCAAGGTGACTCAAGTCTTGATTGAGCAGTCATTTTTCATAGTCACGGGTCCAGCTTTAGCACCGTTTCACAATTGAAACTGTAGAGGGCGGTTTGTGACCTTCCCATTTTATAGTGAAACCGGGGACCGAAAGGTCGTGAGAGATAGCAAAAAGATACATCCATTTCTAGGCTAATTCAGTGTCTTGTGGATGCTATCTATGAGGTAGTTAGAGAGGCCCTGGGGGATCTGTTGGGTCTTTTAAAAGGACTAAATCAAAGGGCACAAACAAATGAGGGAAAGCATGCTGTTTTTCTGAGGTTAGGTTTTGAGATGAGAGTAGGATACACACGTCGAAGAAATCCGTTGTCTAGAGAGAGTGGAGTGATCTCAAAGAGTTTTCTATTTTCATATTTATTGACTTATATATAGTTTTTCGAAGAAAATCAAACTCTATTTCTCATTTGCTGCCACTCAACAACAGCTGGTCTCAGCTCTGTACATTCCTAGAAATTTCTTCTTTCTTTCAGCTAAAGATTGTTATCATCTGGTATGAGAGTCCAGGTTATGCATATATGGTAGCGATACAATCTTCTGGATCTATAGTTGCTGATTACTGCATTAACGCATACGATTGTAAAGCATCACAAAATGGAACCTCTAAATGTAGATCTTTGGAAGATGAGAATGCAGTTGCTTCTCAAAGAACATGATCTTTTTTTTTCATTCTTGAGAAAAGAGAAGCCCGCAGATCTGGCGCTAATGGCTTCTTCAATCAAGTGATGTTGTTGTAGCCAAACAACAAAAGAAAGCATATGAACAACATCTATAGTTGTAGACAATTAAAAAAAAGTGCTTCAAAGCTGTGCTAATGGTGGTCAAGGATAAGGTACTAGTTTCAGTGGGAGACATTGAGTCTGCATGAGAAAGATGGGAGACTCTACAGAGAATGTATGAGTCAGTGACAATGGTAAACATTCAGTTTCTTCGGCAACGGTTTTTTCCAAGCAAGATGCAAGAGGGGATGAGCGTGTCTCAGCACTTAGACAAGATGAAGAAGATTATCAAAGAATTTGTAGCAGTGAGAGTAAAAATGACTGATCGTGATCAGTGACCGGGAAGTCCGCTAAAGTCCTTTGAGTCTTTGACAACCACTCTCTCTTGTGAAACTCCTCCTTTCACTATGATTGATCTGACCATTTTCTTTAGACAGAAGCTGAAAAGATATTTGAACAGCAGTATGAAAAGACTAATGCTGCGCAAAAGAAGATTAAAAAAAAAGAAGAAGCAGAGTAAGTAAGTGCAGAAGGACCTGAAAAACATAGAGTGTTGGTCCTGCAAGAAGAAAGGTCACTTTAGTTTTGAGTCCCCATAAAAGAAGGGCAAAGGGAAAAAGCCATGATGATCAGGAAAAGGTAGTGTTGGTCACTACTATGGCCCTGTTTGCCAACATTTCAGATAGTTGGTTGATCGGGTCCTCGCATCATATTTTCTTCCAAAAGGCAGAATTTGGTACAGATATGATTGAAGAACTAGGTTCTTCATATATGGGCAAGCAATGGCACTTCGACTGTAATCAGAGGCTGATGGAATGTGTAATTGCTGTTGGAAAACGGAAAGTCAGAAGACAAATGTTGATATTTTCTTTTTGTACCTTAAAAGAACCTACTCTCGATGAGAAGAGCCTTGACTTTCAATTATATTAGTAAAGCGCTAGCGCGCTACTTCTAGCAGCTTGCTTCAAAAAGCTTGACTAAGAGGGCTTTTTTTATAGATTAAGAGGTGAGTAAGGGGCTGCTTCTTAGCGCTCCAGGAAATTAGATTCCGACCAAGAACAAAAGCCCGAGGTAGAGTGTCGGTCTTCAGGGAGGCCTGCCTTTCTTTTATAGGAGTAGATTTTATAAGAGTAGGGGCGGATAGCTTGGCACCTGGAAATATAGGCGTAGCGCAGGGCATGATGGACGAGATAAGAATTCAATTCAAGAGTATACTTTGTTTGGGTTAGGCGAAGTCTAGAGGTGGATCGAGAGACCTCCATGCCAAAAATCAGACAATGACGGAGCGGCCTGTGAGAGATTGATCGACGTCCGAAGAATGCTCGACCGAAGGAATGAGTCACAAGGTGAATTGTAAGCCCCAACGATATAGGAAGAGGCATTTTCGAGGACTAGCCTGCTTCCCATTACTCAAGAAGGCAAGGTCCTCTTTCATGTGGAATCGTTTTAGTTAGATCGTACCCCTCCACTTTCTTATGTGAAAGAGGTACTTGCTTTATGAAACTTCAACTAGATCGGAATACGAATGAGATAAAAAAGGCCATCATTGGGGCAAACAATGAAATAGCTTCGGTTAGAGCAAAGCCCAAAATGGCATAACCAAATGATTGTTTAGCCAATGATGGATTTCGCGCCACAGAATGGATCAAAGAACTGAACACGTTTCCAATACCGATAGCAGCTCCCGCTGAAGCAATTGTAGCAGCTCCGACACCAATTGATTTTGCACCTTCTAACATCTCGGGTTGAGAATTCTCGTCAAGCTTTTTTATTCACGATTTTCAGTTATGGATTCCTCATCGATTCTTCCCCTCGTTCCTTTTATCTTGGGCATCTCACTTGGAATGCAATGCATTCTTTTTTCGATCTTGTACCCACGGAGCGGTACAGTGAACACCGACCCAATCTCGATTAAAAAAGCAAAAACGTGCGCATCTACATCAAAAACCTCTATTCCTGAAGTAAACTCTAGTCGCTCTCGCTTCGCTCATATACTATTCGAAACCGAGAAAACCATAAAAAATTTTTCTTATGAGAAATCTTGATCATCGAAAAAAATCTCTATAAGAACAATAACCAAAAAGGAAGATAAACCAGTGGCGTATTCAGAATAGACAAGTGGTAGCTAGCAGTTCTTGTCTTACAGCTCTTCCTTTAGCAGCCATACGGATGTGACCTTCTGAGTGCCTTAGTTTAGGTCAGGCAAGGTTAGCAAAGGCAGCTGTTGGTTGGGGTGCGAACTCGTAGCTGACGTTGCTTGTCTAAATATGCCTCTTTCGCTTCTGTCTTTCTGTCACCTTCTACTTTACTTGACTAAACCCCGCTTATAGCTTTAGGGAAGGTGTGCCTTATAGCTTGGACAACAGGCTCTTCCAGACCTAAGCTTATGAATGTGAAGCTGCTTCTTCAGAAAGATTATGACGTGTGCCCCTGTGATCGTGGTCTAGGAGGTTTTTATCCCACTTTGTGAAAAAATTGATATACACCAAGATGTATTCATGTCCAATTGGATGCTTTTGGGTTAACCTTCTAATGAGATCTAGGCAATATACAGCAAAGGGCCATGGTGTGGTTTGGTTATGAAGCTCCGTCGGCGGTGCGTGGATCAAATTCGCATGCACTTTTGTGGCATCTCTGAACAAAGCAAGACAAGCTTCCCTCTCCATCGTACAAGAGTAATATCCTAGGCGAAGTATTTTTTTGGCAAGCCTGTGCCCATTCATGTGTGGACCTCAGACTCCTTCATGCACCTGGATGATCATCTCTTTGGCCTCCCTTTCATCTAGACATTTCAACATTCTGTTGTTGGTTGACCTTTCTATCCCCACAGATTATGAACTGCGTGGCTAGTCTCTTAATGGTCCACCGATCTCTCGGCCTAGTGTCGGGAGTGGTTGCTCTCGTACCTATGGGTACAGAATCAAGCGGCAGATTCAAGCGAATGAGTTCAGAGGGATCAGTTGAACGTCTATAGATCGTGATCTGAATATGAAGTGGATTCCAGGGACAGCTGCTTCTATAAACACAAGAAAAGGTCTTGTGGACTTACAAAACAGATTGAGAACTTGCCTGTACACGCTTCGCGTGCTCAATGAGGTACCTCATCTCATTGAGGTACTTCATTGAGGATGAGGGGAATCGTGGTGCCACCCAGAGGCGATAGGGGGGACAAATGCGCGGTCTATGTGACTAAAGATGGAAGAAAGGCCTTTACCACTGCCTTCCGAATGAGCCATTCACCACAGAGCTTGGGAAACTTCAAAAAGGGCTGGAAGGAGCTAGCAAGCTCAACATCCGGCTGTAGAAAGACACATCAATTCGATAAAGCTCAAACTCTACAAGGATGCGGGTGTCTGGACCAACAAGTAATAGAGCTACGTACTATTCATACAATCATATAGCTCGAGAAAGTTAGTTTTTTTCTACGTATCCAAGTCGTACCTGCCAATCAAACTGGCCCCCTTGAAGAGCTTCTCAGTCTGCTTATGTTTTCGGCTATTTCAGAATGACTGAATTTTGCAGTTTACTCCTTGAAGACTCTGTGTGCCTCTAGGGTCAGTCTGCTATCCCAGTTGGCCTCGACTGTGATGATCTTTGACGCCTCCTCCGTGCCGAGGTTCAGTCGCACCATCTCCTGTTCTTGGTAATGCCATCTGTCCTTTTGCGCCTCATACGCCGGCTCCAAGAATTTCTTGTCTAAAGACTAGATGCTGGTCATGTTGGGGCACGCCTGAAAGTGCTCCTACCCAGGTCCATCGCCGTCAACTATCGATGACCTGCCTGAAGTCTGCTTCCAGCGCTAAAAAGTCTTTACTTAGTCTTTCTCGTACACCTGTAGAGCTGCTCATCAAGAAAGGTCTCCCCAGAATCTGAATCTCCGAAAAGGTAAATTTCTAGGGAAAACTTCTTTCATATCTATGGCGCCGTAAGCTCTCCCTTGTCACACACGTACGTTGACTTTGGCTCGGCCGGGGATTCAATGGATTCCATAAGAACAGAACCTAAGTGGTGAGTTTCTAAACTTTACTTCTATATGTAATAGCACGCAGCTTAGCTTATAAGCGAGGGTAGGAGGACGGACGGTACAAACATCTATGTCTTTTATTGTATGTATGCTCACAAAGCGCAATAATTTCTCAAAGAGGCTCCTATCCAAAATGAAATGTTGCCGCGCAAGAAAAAGTAGCTTAACCTCTTTCCTTTCTGTGTTTACAACATGGAACGTCTTGTTTTTGGGATCACAAAGCAATAGGGTGAAGAGGACCCGGCCGTCATCTGTCATTTTTTTGATTGCCCGGGCAACCTTTTTGATCATTGGATAGGTAGTGGGAGCCGATCCTTGAAACGATCGAAGTGACGCGCGGTGAAATCATAGCTTTTTCTTAAGGAAGCGACTTCCTTTCTCTTACTTATTTTGAAACCGGACATCTGACATCCACTTCTCAATCTTTGTTTATATAGCAAGCAAGAGCACTAGCAGCAACATAACTCCTGATCCAGCAAGAACACGTATCCGCTCACGAGCAAGAATACGGACGCGACAAGGCTAGCGCTCAAGGTTGTCTTGTGTTGCGCGTTAGCGCTTCCATTTTGAAGCTGGGTTTTTGAAAAGTCAAACGAAAGATAAGCGAAGAGCAGTGGCTCAGTTGTCTAGCGCGCCGACTGAGAGATAGACCAAATGTATCAACGCTCAATAGAAAGAAAGCTCTTTTCTTGCTTTGATGCTAGTGGTTAGATGGATGACCAGGGTATATAGAATTTTGTACGGCTTGCTTAGCATGGTTCCGACCAGCTTGTTTGGATACAACAGGATCCATAGGGCTAAAACCTTACTCGAGAAGGGCTCTAGAGTAGTGAATCAACTGCATGGAGAATGGGTGGTGGGAGGGCCTATATATGGGTAGGTTCCTCTTTGTCTATGGATCGCGAGAACTGGAATCATCGCATGCTTCGTTGTTCAGAGCATTCTTGTAAGCTAGAAAGCGTAATGTTTCATTGAGGATGGGTATTTTCTTAAGAGTGATCTGTCAGCCATAGGAAGAAGGGAAGATTAAGATCTTGGCCTAATTGTCAAACCATCTATGCTCTATCCATTTCCCGCCCACCTTCCTAAAGAGGACTATCCCTTTCACTTCACCTGATGCGGACTCGTATGCTTCGTAGTAACAAACTTCCTTTATCACTGGCAAACTCTCCTCTGTATGCTTGGGGTGGGGGAATGCCATAAGCGGATTTCTCCTTTCTTGTATGGAAAAACAATTTGAAAGTGTCAAAATAGCCTATCTTTGACCTGCTACCTCATATGAGATGGAATCGGTCGGTTCAGAAAGAGTTGGAGCAGAAGGGGATCAGAACATTCATTTCTTGGCATACTTAGTATATACGTCTATGCAGATCTAGCTTTCTTCCTCGTCTGAGGAATGGGCCAAGCCGATCCGTTGTTGGCTCATAAAGTGAGCTAGTTCGAAAGTTAGCGCACCATTGAGGTCAATATGTTTAGGCACATAGGCAGCCCATTGCAAGGAAGGAAAGAGCAAGAGCTAGGGCTAAGTGCTCGAGTTATGGTTGTGGACTCAAAATTGTCAGCCGAATAAGCATTCCTGTGACCTGAAAGGGCAGACCATAAGCCATATAAAAAGAGAAACCAAAGAAATCCTTAAGCATTCTAAGAAGGAAACCATTGACGGAAGAAGAATAGCTATGAATCTTTCCCTCCCCATTTGCGGAATTCCTATTGCGAACCATAAGGAACACTAGCACTACCAATGACTGGCTAAAAAACAGATAGAAAACTCTTTCCTACTCCAGGCAAGTAGTACGGTACGGATACGGACTATAACTCCAGCCTACTGCTCCTTACAGAGTAAGGATTCAGGGATTTCAAAGACTCTAATGGACTTAGCTTGCTCGTGTAACAACTTCATATCGTCTTGCTACCTTGACTTCAGACTTTGAGTATAGACCTTTGTCCTCTTCTTTTCTCGTAAACTTGGCTATTGCCACTCCTCCTTCGGGTAGTCAAATATGAAGTGATATTAATTCCTACTTATGGTATCGTATTCTCCCATTCACGCCGTCGAGAGAGATTTGAGATTCCGTAAGTAACTCAACGAGTGCTTTCTAAGAGAAGAAGAAAATGAAATACGAACAACCGTGCTGGTCGTAATAGATCGACTTTCATGCTAGTTCTTGCTCCAGCATGAAAGTTCCATTTCAGGGAAGGACGACATGGGTTTAATTTGGTCTTTTTAGTAGGAAGTGGCTATAGCCTATCTAAACAAACTAAACAAAGAAGGGCGCTAGCGCCCGCCCAGGTCAAGGGTCTCCCCGATATCTTTTATAGAAGAGGAAGCAAGGTTTTGGCTCACAATAAAGCTAGGGCCCTGATCGAGCAACTAGTAGTCTTATCTATCTACCTCTCCAGACACAATATCTTGAGTACCTATGATGGTGACCACATCTGCTGGCATGTGATGTTTGGACATAGAATCGAGTCCTTGTGAATGGGCAGAGCCAGGTGCTCTTATTTTACGACGGTAGGGACGGTTGCTTCCATTACTGACCAGAAAGACACCAAATTCTCCTTTCGGTGCTTCAACTGCAGTATAGGTGGAAGAAGCTGGTACGGAAAAACCTTCTGTATAAAGTTCGAAATGGTGAATTGAGGTAGAGTAGACTGATGATGATCCTGTAGTCATTTGGCCGGCTATTGAAAGAAAAAGCTTGCATCTGCTCCCCCTATTATAATATAACCGGTCCCATCTCTCTCCAAACCTAACATAGGGCTTTCTATTGAAAGAAAGAGCTGGAGCGCAGCCATCTTTCCCATCATAGGGCTTTCTATCTATAGATTGAGCCATTACCAAGGAGCGTCTTCGTTCAGAACTTAGTTGATTGCTTCTATAGATAAGGCGGAGCGTCCTTGGCTCAGCATTATAGCACATAGGACTTCAGCGCTACTACAGCGCTTCGCTAACTCGTAGCGCCTCGCTATGAGAATGATGCTTCGCTAACGCTCGGCTAAGTCTTGAACCTTCGCGCTGATCATTCGCTTTCTCAGTAGCAAAAGCGCTTCTCTTTGCCCCTTAAGTAGAAAGACAAGAAAGAGATTTTATGTTTTATTGCTCCCGCTTCCTCACATCTGAGCTTGTCAAGCCAACATTGCTTTTTGGTAGTGGAAACAGCAGTTGAAGCGGACATTTCAAAATGACAGCATCGAAGATATATTTATATATATACACGGTCACGGTTATCCTGGACTGCGTTCCGGAAAAAGTGGCCTATTTGAAAGAAAGGGCCGGCACTCTCATGTTTCAACCCCACTATACTGACTATTCATAGTTGTGGGGCACTGTATACTTACAGCCTCTATGATAAGCAAGTGAATGGGGTCGGTGCGTGGCGAACGGAACGGTTCATCAAGCCATTTCTCGCCTCAACCCTCTAAATAAATAGGAAGAGGGGTACTTTACAAATAGGGGGTAATTGCTTCGCACCTGACTGTGATAGCCCTCTCGATACCTTATTGCAGCTTTGTAACTAGTGGCCGCTTTCCCGTCGCTAGAGCGTTTTCCCAGTGCGCGAAGCCCCAACGAGGAAGATCTTAGTATTTTCTCATTGGGTCAAGAATGCTAATCCCTCTTTTTGAGCTACTCCTACTCCTATAGCGGGAAGAAGATAAGAAACGTGAAGCGTTCTCTTGGTTTTCCAACCTCTTGCTTCTAAAGGCTGCCCTCTCTCGGCTGGATGTTGGTCCAGCCTACTACGGGGATCCCGTATCCAGCAACCCAACCTAAAAAAAGGGCATAAAAAAGCCTTGTCTAGGTTGGAGCTATGAAGCGGACCTTCTTATTATGAAAAGGGGAAAGGGTTTTTTCAGCTGGTGCGCAGGAGCGCACTTCCGTTTTCCCTTTACTAGTAGGGGGTCCCGTGGTTCCTATGCCGCCGCGTTTCCCGGTCCTTTTCTTTTAGTGCTTCGACCCGAAGCGTGAGCTTCTAGCTAGTTCAGTGGATAAGATGGCTGCGCTCCAGCTCACTCAAGAATGGGACGGCACTGGTCCGCCAGCAAGCTCGTTCTGATCTTGGACGCAGTACATTGGAATCCTGAAGCACCACCACGAACGCTACCGCGCGTTCGCCTGCGGTGCGGTAAGGCACCACCCTGTTGTGCCAGCAGCCAACTCCGGCGTGTCAGCTTAGTTATCCTCATCAAGCCACTTACTTAATGTCTAGCTTCCCAACTGGTAGATGATTCCTTTTCCCCCAGTTCAATGAAGAAGGGAGAAGTCAGTTGATTCTTCTGAAGAACCGAAAGCGAAGCGCTATGCCGGGGTGGGGGGACGGGAAAAGAAACGGCTCTGAAGAAAGAAATGAAAGTTCCCAATGCTTCTCCACGCCCAACGAGATGCGTCAACCTCGGGATGCTTTACTCCTAACCCCACAAGGTTCCGAGACGGAGCTTAACCTGAGTCTCGATTAAGAACGACGATGATCTACGTTTCACATGGCACACAATTCCATGGATAGTTTCATTCGACATCGTGATGGAGGACATAGCTTACGATCATCGGCTTTGATCATGTCACTAGGCATTTGATTAGGACATTGCACAATGATTCGAACACTTTGTCACATCTCTTCGATATGGATACAGTAACGATCATAGCGATCTCCTCTGGTACCTACTGGTACGTCAGGATCCAATTGGTCATGAACATCGTAAGGTGCTGCTCTTCGCAAATCCCAGCATACCCCTGGTTGGGATGGGTAGGCCCACCACTTCACTTTCACTTAGGCCCGGGCCAAGTCAGTGGGGGGACCTTGTCGGGCTCCTTCCCCCCCCCAAAAAAAATAAACTATACGTGAGAGTTTCCCTTCATACGGCTCGAATCATTCTCAGATGCCCCGAGAGGCATCCTTTCCTTGTTTGTTGGGTTGGTTCACGCGCGCGTAAACGAGCACCGGCCGCAACAGCCGGGAACTATGACCAATAGAGTCAGACACTTAGCTACATCCACACGCAAAAGGAATGTGGTTCTGGTTGAGGCTTTCTTTCCTTTATTAGTAAAGAAAGGGGGCGCGGGACGTTCACAGAGTCTGTGCCTTACGTACCACCACATGACTAGTCCTTCTTGGGCGGATCCCGCTCCTAAACATAAGGGATAAGGGGAAGGTGGCCGGGTCTATCATATCAAAAGGGTTGTAGAAAGAGAACCCGGCCACCTATTTCATTCGACGTTCCGGGGTAGGGGCCTGCCCGATTCGACCTACTTTTAGATAACAAGAAGTCAAGCTTATCTGCTTTGATCAAGGAAAAAGCCAAGTCAGCCACCAACTCGGTGCATGTCACGTGACCTACAGCTCGGCCTTTGCTTTTTGAGGCTTCCTCCAGCCACATCTCTATGTGCCCGCAGCACTTCCATACGGAGAAAGATAGGCTTACCATGTTCCATCAATAGCACCTAACCTATGCCGATTTTGGCGGACCGTGCTCCACCCCGGTGAACTTATGCGGTTCCGACGTGCCCAGAGGCCAGAGGCGAATCCGTTCACCGTCCGTAGGACCAAGACCATTCGAAGGTGGGTGGCCCGCCCCGCCTAGAACAATCATATTTGACTGGGCTTACACATATTTTCTCACTTACGCTGTCCCCCCTCAGCTTACCCTAGCCCCGAGCCTTTTGCTCTTCTAACGTAAGCTCCAAGGCTTCACACAAAGTCTTCACTGACATAATATGCATGCTTAAGTAGGGTCAGGCAGAACCGTTGTTGCCTGATGGGAACTTCCCCCATATTGCTATCAATGTCTTCATGTCGCACGACCTCTTAACATTACACCACTGAATCCCCAATCCTTTGCTTGCTGTGCAGTGACAGTACCAATATCCACTAATCGTTGTTTCCAGATACGATTGTCGGTTGACGTCTCTTCTAATTCATCGATACGAGAAGCAAATTGTTGTGTGAAGGAATCAATATCTTGACATAAGCCAAGAGGCAGATCTTGTGCCACTCCACCTGGTTGTATGAAACTGGCATGCATCCGGGCTCCCGAGACTCTTTCATAGAATTCCAACAATTTCTCCCGCTCCTCAGAAGCCCACAGGGACGGAGTTGATGCTCCTACATCCATAGCATGAGTAGTTAAAGCAAGTGAATGATTTGAAATTCTAGTGATTTCACGGAATAACACTCGTATATATTGAGCTCGTAATAGTACCTCGCAATTCAAAAGTCTCTCAAGGGATGAAGAATGAGCGTGTTCTTGGGCCATCGTAGAAACATAGATAGGGTCGACGACGGAACGAACAACGAAACTTGATGACAGCTTTTTTATAAACGTTCACTTGCATCACATACACAAGTGCTCTCTGAACCGTGCAATAAGGTCACCCATAACACGGCTCTCCCACTTAAGTGACCTTAGCCCCAGGCCATGCTATTCAATGATATTGGAAAAATGACAGCGTAACGAAACAACTAGTATTGGAAGCTGGTCGCCTTTTGAGGGAGGGAAAGAGTTTCAATAGGAGCCCTACTTCCCTCTTTGCGTCCTCATCACTTCAATTCAAGCGCAAAGCTCTTTCTTTCTTAGTCGCCGGGCGGGAGCGCACCTTTGGTACTTTGCTTATAGCTTTTTTAGGTTATGCAATAGCATGGGGCTTAGCTCTAGATCCCCCCTACTTGCAGAAATGAATGGATTAGAAGGAGGCTGGGTTCTCTTTCTGGGCCGGGCGGGAGGTGAAGGCCATAAGAGAAGCCCTCCCGGTAAGGAAGAGAAGAAAAAGGTGTTGTCATCCATCTCGACCAGTTTCCCGAGGCGTTGGAAATCCAGACCGACTCAGAGAATCACTGGCACTATTTAGCCCTTCGTTTCGCCAACAAAGAAGTCATCTTTGACGATTTCCCATTCCTTCCCTGCCGAGCCGCCTCTCTTTGCCATTCGAAGTACTACCTCTGCCTTCCCTTTCTATAACCCGGGCGCCCTCCTTTTCCAATCAAAAAGAAAAAATAAATACCAATAAAAGCCCTATCTAAGTAAAGCTTCGTCTGTTATTTTTCCGGCCGGCCCCAGAGGAGTTTACTCGACCCATTCCCCAGTCTCCCGCACTGCTCAAGTAAGTGTGCGACTCCGTATGAGGACCTCCTTCCCTTCTGCCCACTCTCCATTCACACGATTCTCAAAGTAGAGGAGGAAGGGTGGGCAACAGGTACCACGAGCCCTCTGTCCCACACATCTATCCAGAAGCAAGTGTAGTTCACCGGTTCCACCGAATGCTCCTCTCTCTCGGCAAAGATCGTGTGAGTGTGCAGTTATGCTTAAAATGCTTCGCCATAGAATAGATCGACCCAGTTCCCGTTCTTTTCCGGTGCACTCGCTTTATATCTCTGACACACAAGGAAGGACGCGGTGGGAAGAAAGCAACCTAGCCTCTGTCCGGCCGATCATTCTGCTGGCATCTTGCATTCACGCCTCCGTTTGACTGCCGCTCGGGGATGTAGTTGTAGATACGTTAGTCTTAGTGGGTTGTTGGCTCCACCTGTGATCTCCTTCTACGACATGCTGTTGTCGTCGCCATATTCCATATGTCATTTAGTCATCTCTGCCTCGCTGTGGGTCAGCACCTCCGAAAGAAATGGAGGACTTCATTCAGTGACTCCGTGATCGCCCTCTGAACGATCAGAATAAGGTAAAGCTTGAAGATAAGTTTTGTACTCTATTAATTTCTCAGTCCCTCTAGTCGGGTGGGCGCCGGCTGGTTTTTTGACCAGATCCCCCTAAAAACCGTACGTGCGGGTCTCCCCGCTGTGGCTCACGCCATTCGAGGTGGCCCAGCCCAACAGTCATTCGCAAAGAAATCCTGTAGTTAAATTGAGACTGCTCGACCTCGGAAGCAAATTCGCGTGTAGGCAGCGCTGTCTGTCGTACCGTTGACTCTATATCTATTCACCGTTGACTCTATATCTATTCATTGAATTTACTTTCTTAGATTTTTTATATAAGCTCGCTCCCTCTTTTTCCAAGAATTTATGCACTTCCCTTGACTTCATAGGGCCTTCTCTAATAGGGGAAAAGCCTTCCATTTCCGTCAAATGACCCGGCCTCCCCTGGCTCTTCCACCGTCCGGGCTCCCTTTCCCGCCTATGCTATGCTCCCCCGGCGCAGGCCTACCACACTTCGTGCCTGTGGCATTTTCGCCAAACGGTCTTTGCCAGTAGTGCCATCCTCCCCGCTGCCTGTATGGGCGGGTTGCCCCTCGCTGCTGCGTTCTGTTAGGCTATGGATTACAGGAATAAATGTAGTTGAATGAGACAGCAGGCGGGTTACACATTCCACTGTGTCGAGATGTGAGGTGCAGGTGGTGATGATCACCCCGGGGTATGCGCTAGCGCCCTTGACAGGCACTCCAGGACCCGCCAACGCTCATGAAAACCCGGGTCGGTCGGTCATCCATTCATCCGACTGGAGGTGTGGATAACGAGGCCACCTTCATAACCTTCTCCCTTCTGTCCCTATCTTGTAGTAAGGTAGGGCGATTCGGTTGACTTGCTCAATTGCCCCTTAGCCCGGTGCTCATGACGCGCTACGGAACCTCCACTGTGTCGGGGGACCAAGTAGGGCATAGCTAGCGGCATAGGAGCTGACTCGGCGTCAGCGGCTTCATGCTGCACTGGAGTAATCCAATATGTGGTTCCGCATGTTCCACCACTTCTCCGTTCATTTCCAATACTGATCGTGAAACACCATGAGCAGCAGAATGTTGAGGTCCGGAATTCGAAGTGAAATTTTTGATTGCCTCTGACGTCTCGTCATGGGAAAGAAAGGAAGAAATAAGAAAGAGATTCTTCCCTGAGAGCTTATCCAGTACTACCAGTACTAGAAATGCATCTCCTTCATCCGCGCGCGATAGCTCTACCTGGCGTGGCGCTGACGTGCAAGCGAAGCGCTATTGGCGGCAATAAATAGCTCACTGAGCGATGATTGATGAAGCCCCTACTTCTGAAAGCTGAAGGAAGGCAGTGCCCCAGAGAAAAAAAAGGATCATGGCGCCCCAGAACCGTGACATCCAGCAGCAGCATCTCCTTGCATGCGAGAGACTTATATGCCAGCCGTTATTCTCGGCTCTGTTATGAAAGAAAGCGGCAGACTCCCTAATGAGGGATTTTAGGAGATTAGGGTTCTCCTTTATCTCCTCCACCCAGCCGCGGAGGGTTTCAGTATCCATCTCCGCAGATATTTCCAGATCGCGAGACATAATGTTCTCTGCGACACTTGAATATCTTTCTGCCATTTCCGGAAAGTTCACGGATAGCCGCCCTTCCCCCTTCTCACAATGTTCCCGAACTTGCTAAAGAATCAAAGTGTGAATGGCACTTCGAAGTTCCTCACCTTGGGGGTCGGCGTGGGGAACTTCCACCGGTTCTAGAGCCAGCGGGTTCTGAATGACCTCCCTCTCACGGTTAAAAAAGTGGTTAACCATCTCGAAAAAATCCATCTGTATCATCTATCTGAAAACGTGTCTCAACTACAGCCAACTCCCCAGTTTCCCTATCGAAAAACCAACCCTACTAAATGGATTCTAGAAATGCTAACCAAGTGACGCACTGGGGCCATGGGTCATGAAAGAGGTTGACCCCCATCCCCCTTCACTATGTATGGCCAATGAACTCCTCGCTTTAGTCCGTTCTTTTTCTTCTTTTGGCTCGGGTCGATAGTAGCCGTGGTAGTAATGTCCTGGAGCCCGTCTACTGACCCGAGGCGCCGATCGGGAAAGTCATAAAGGGACGTTAAACGTCATTCTAGAAGGGCGTTACCACAACAAAAGAAAAGAATTTTTTCTTTATTCTCAAATACTGCAACGATTAAGTCTGGTTATAGGTACCCACCATTCTTAAGCTTGCCAAAACAAACTGTCATGGCCCAATCATGTATAGGCCGTACCAAGGCCTGATACAAGGGTGAGCCAATAGGGAAGAACCATTTCTTCCCTGCTTCCTCGACCTTCATTCCCATCCTGCCACGCTGAGACTGCCAGCGCATTGTATCTAACCACACTGCAACAAATCGATACAAGTAGCTAAACAGCTTGCTATACCATACAAAGGAAATTCCGGCCGAACGGTTAGGCAAGACTACGACGCTTGGGTAAAGATCTCGTTTACCAAACAAAATGTCGAGAGTTTCACTTAACCATTCCCCTCCTGCAGCCAAAGTGATAGCGGCTGTAGCATCCACCGGTAATGTGTGGAAGAGGGTAAACTTTCTATGTGGATAGAATGTATCAACATTGCATCTTTTAAAAAAAATATCTATGAAGAATCTTGATTGTGTTGGGTCCTGAGGACCAGGATGGCCGAAGATCAAAACCTAAATGTGCCAGGGGTTGATCATCGAAGCCAGGGCAATAACGATGAAGGAATTTGAGCGCTGATGTAGCTAACAGCCACCTTCATAGTCGATTCATTAGGGTCGTCACCTTCTATCCAACTAGTGGAAGTATCCACCATTTTCTTTGTCTGTTAAGCCTCACAGCTATGGGACTTCCTAAATAAAACTGCAATCGTAGTTTATCAACCACTCACAAGACCACCGAGATCTTCGACTTCGCTCCCAAAGGTAATCCACGCGGCCCTTCTCCAACCTATACAAGGGGAGCGAAAGATAACGAAAGGGAGACAAACAAAGTCCTAACTAAATCATAACACAAGCTAACCATTCCATCTATCATATCAGTCGAGTCGATCTGATTCGTTCTTATCTATAGATAACGCAAGAGAGAACTAATGACTTCGCGGATGGAGAGGGATTCAAACCCCCGGTATTCCTATCAATACTTCAGTTTTCAAGACCGACTCTTTCAACCGCTCAGACATCCATCCCCTTCGCGCTTCACCCGCCCTATCTATCTGCGCGCTGGAAGGTAGGGGCTTATCTATGTGATTCGCTACACTTGCTTGCGCCTATCGGCGGACTCTATTGCCTGCCGGTTAGCGAAGCTTTTCCGGTAGTATGAATCGCTACGCTTCGCTTCTTTCTATATGATAATATGCACCTTGGTTGCTGCGCTCCCCGTGGGTAATAATAATAGCTACAAGAGAGTGAAGAACGAATGATCCTCCAAACAAAAAGAGTGATTGAGTCTGACTCAAGCGAGTGAGTGAAAAGCGTGGCAAGAGAGCGAGTTCGACTCGCGAACGATCAGCAAGTGAGGGACCGATCCTTTTTTTGCGCCAGTACTGTTGCGAGACTGCTACTTGGCGGCTCACGAGCAACATATAGACTAAGGTTGCCCATCACTTCCCCCGCTCTTTTTTGAAGGCCCTTTCTATTCTCTTTCTAGTATGGTTCCCCTATAAGAACACTCTCCCCAGCCCACAGCATAGTGTGTAATCTGGATCGTTTCATCAAACACCATTTCTTTTAGATAGAAAGGTGTTCTGACTTTATTGGATCAAGTCATAACCTACGCCTTCTACTAGTATACTACTTTGGAGAGACTAAGCTCTATTTCAGAGATTGGACTCTCTTACTGTGATTAGCCCCTACTATTAAGAAAAGAAGCAGTTCCCAAGCCAGGTTCCCTAGATCCACGTGTTCCTAGTCGAGCCTAAATGGATGAATGAAGAAGGGGGCGGGCAGCACTATAAAGAAAGAAGCCCAGCCACAGACACCTCTTTTTAACCGACTAAAGCCGGATCCACTACACGGCTAGAAGAAGAGAAAGATTGAGAAAGAAAAATAAACTTACTCTACTTTGATTCAAAAGGTTTGGAACCCTATCTTACTAATAAGAAGAAAGAGGGGGATGCCATCAATGAATGGATCAAAGAAGGAGGCTCTATCTATGTCATCCTATATAAGGGAAGAAGCCCGCCCGGGTAGACTGAAAGAGCTCTTACTCTGCCTATCCTCCTACTTCTTATTCTGGGGGTCATAAATACATATGAACCGCCTACTCTTTCATTTTAAGCCCTACCATTCTATTTAAGAAAATGAAAGCTGCTTGCCCTCACTAATAAAAAAAAGCAATCCCTCCCCTTCTGTTACCTACTTTTACTCATATCTTCGGTATACCTCAATACAAGACAAGCACAGGAAAGGATATTAAATCAAAACTGGGCTGGCTCTTGCCCTATCTAAGCAGGTTTCTCCTCTCCTCTACGGAAGTCATCTTTTAGTCTATTTCAGTTCCTGTGTCTATCGCTATCGCCCTATTCTCTTCTCTCTCAATTACCTATTCTTTATAGATGAGGGGGAGTACCTTAGCAGTAGCTTCCAACACTTAAGATTGACCTCCTCAAGTGCTAGATATGAATGTTTTATGAATTTCATACGGGACTACTTACTTACCTAAAGTGCACTTCTTACTTACCAAAGAAGTTTGCTGAAGGAACTGACCTAAGCATAGCTCTCTCTCTCAAATACAAATGCCAAGAAAGAGATTCCTTGGATAAGTGGAAAATTCCTTTCATTTATCTTTTAAGGCCTTTGTCCTACTTATAGTATCAATCCTCCAGCTTATCGAAATTCGTGTTTTTATTAACCAACAACGCATGCACTTTGTTGACACTAAAAATAAGGTTCTTCAATCAACTAGTGCAACTGAAGGCGCACCTACTCTTACTAGAAGTCTAGTCTCTCTCAGGTCCAGTTTCGATCTCGAACATACTTACTTTACTTAATAGGCCGGAGAGAGAGATATTAAGAAAAGCCAATTTCCTGTCCTGTCTTAAGAACCAGACTAAAAGAGATCTCACTTTCGACAATTGAACTGCACTTTTATATCAAGATTGGAACTGGATTTGAACGTCTTTTGATCCTGCTTAGAGCCGGCTTTCACTCCACTTTCACTTTCATATCAAGAACGTCAACTTGCACTTGCAATAATTAATATAACTTTCCGGAATCCTTGCTTCTGGCTTATATTCACATAGGCCACTCATAAGAATAAGACGTTCAACTCCCTAAAACACGTATAATTGAGAGACTTAGAATATCAGTGCCTTGGGTAAATGCCTACCTTCAGGAGAATCTTACCGAACAAGTTTCAAACCTGTCCTCTTCGCTTCCCAAGATATTTAGGGAAAAGGGCCTTGTCGGCCACCGCTTGCTGACGACGGAACGCATCATCAATTCAATTAAAAGGTCCTTGCGTTGAACTTAGTTGGAAAGGTAGGTGTTCGGCATGTCCCTTGCTTGCGAACTTCTATGGAGGTTTGGAGATCCCATTCCTCACGTTTACCGTTGTCCCCAGACTTCACTCTTTCAACACTTTTATACTTTCTAAATAGTCAGGTGTGTCCCTGTCTCCAACAAGTGTATGATCCAACGATTCACTGAGTGACTCTTTCTTCTCGCTGGAGTCCCTATCTCTTAAAGCCCTATCTTCCTTCCCCCTGTTTTCCGATTGAAGAAAGCCTTATATGGTCTCAAACAAAGGATAAAATCACTTTGTTCTTAGTCAAGCCTAAACGCCCTGCAATCTTTCGAAAGCGCTCACGAGCAAGAAAACGGATGCGCTAACGCGCAACGGCTTTCGCGCAAGTTGCTTAATCCCTTGCTTGTAGCTTTCGAGCCGGAGCTTGCTGGGTAGTGAAGTGATCCGTGAAGGTGAAAGAACACTTGTGTTAAGCAAGCAGAGTAGTCAAGCCAGAGAGGCAAAAAAAGTAAGAAGCAGTTTTCGTTCGATCGACAGAATCAATCGTACTTTCACTACTGTGGACCGACCTTCATATAGCACCTTTGGGCAGCACCTACTATTGGGATCCAATTCCGAGATCAATTCGACAATGAAAGTCTTCAAGTAATGATCTTATCTATGTCATTTCTCTTGACACGATACAAAAGATGACTTTCGAGAGTCACTTAGCCCCTTGACCTCTTCTCTCAAAAAAGACGCTGTGTGGGAAAGTCGATCAAAGTCAGAGCGTGGAGGGAATGTTTACTGTTGTTGCAGTACTACTTTTCATTTCCTGTTCGGTTTTTCAATAAGTAGTCAGCTGCGGGCTAAGAAGCCTCGTAGTCAGATTTCACATTTATTGAAGTTGCTGTTGGAGAGAAGGCCCCAGTCAGACCTGCAAGCATCGGGTAGTACGCAGCGGCTATATTCAATCATACAATGTGTACTTGTAGTCTGACTTTTAGCGGTAGTCAGCTACCCTCGTTCTCCTCTTTTCATTGCCCTATTGAGTAAGGGTCGGTGTTTGTAAAAATGTCGAGCCGATTGGGTCAGGTACCAGTAGTGACAATGGCAAAGGGGGGGAGCTGGACACTAGTTGTGCTAGTGGAATGACCCAACTGGACCTAGTCAGCCTGAACCGTTTTGCGATTCTAGAGGACCCTAAACAAGAAGAGGCAAAGATGCCAGATCTGGACACTGCTAAACCGGAAGAGATTGCTCAGGATGAGTGTCTGGGTAACAAAGTCGAGAAGGGTGTAATCAAGGAGAGAACTCCCGATGAGAGTGATTTGGCCCATAGAAGCGAGGATCTGGAAGAGAGGGTTGATACTGGGTCGACTATGGCAGTGACTGAGGGGGACTTGTTCTGTGATAAACAAATGACTCCAAACAAGAACCTCAGGGCAGTCAATCCTAAGAAAAGAGGTGAACCTGAGAAAAGCAGTAAGAGTAAGCGTTCAGGTACTGGTGCTATGACCTTAAAGGTGGAAGATCCTCCCCTGGTTCTAACCACCCTGAATGAAGAGTGGGCGAACAAAATGCAGAAAATATCAGAGATATTGAATTCTAAGAAAGAGGGGAAAGTCAAGGCAAAAAACAAAAGATAAATAAGGGCTGCACAAGATGAAAAACTAGAGGCAGCGCTAAGGTGCGAGGGGAATGTGAAAACAACAAGAGTTCCACATGAAGGTCCTTATATGGAATGGAAGAAGGATCGGTAAAGTCGAGAAGCATAGAGAGGCAAAAGATTATATAAGAGCGCAAGAAGCAGATTTGATTGGCTTGATGGGAAACCAAAGTGAGGAGTAGAAAGGCGGCCAGAATTAGCAGATGCTTGGGAAAGTCTTTTAGTAAAGCAATGACTGTGGAGAATGGAGCCGGGAACGGCAGAATTTGGCCGATCTGGACTATGACATTAACGAGATAGAGAGATCTGATCAGGCTTTATCTTGTAGCTGCTGGGACAAAAGAATGAATTGAGAAAGATTTTTTTCTGCGAGATAAACTCAAACCTGATATCTGAGAAGAGATGTCTTTGGGAGCAGCTAAAGGAAGTGTCTAAAAATGCATCCAGGGACCATGGTTGGTCACCAGGGACTTCAACACAGTTAGGTTCTTAAGCGAAAAACTTGGTGGAAGACAATTATCTGGGAGGGTTCTAAAGGATTTTCATAATTGTATTGAAATTTTTGCTTTGGAGGACCTTAAAGCCACTGGCTACTTTGGTCATGGAGAAAGTAGTCTGAAGATTCTAGGAGAACTGTAGGAAGGTTGGACAGGTGTCTAGTCAATGTGGATTGGATACAAAGCTTCAATGATTCTTTTGTTCATTACGGGTCAGCGGGGATCAGTGACCATGCACCAATGGTGGTGCAGTATGGTAGCAAGATGAAGTCAGGGATGAAGCCTTTCAGGTTCAGCAATATGTGGACTGAACATCCCAGGTTCCTGGAGGTTGTTAAGGAGGCCTGGACAGCAGAGGTGAGAGGGAACCCCCAAGTTGTTCCAAAAAATGAAGGTTTACAAAGAATGCTCTTAAGGTCTTGAGTAAGAAGTAATTTTGAAACATCAAGGACAAAGTAAGAGAGAGCAGAGAGGAACTGGTGAAGATTCAAGATCTTCT
>QANY01008461.1:495186-512686 GCA_003255025.1 Datisca glomerata
TACGCCGGAGAAGAGAAGTCCGGCCATGGATAGGTGTAACCTTTGGCATGAGATTTATCAACTTAGCCTGGCTATTTGCACCCCTTGCTCGTTTGTTAAGGTAAGCTTACCCACTCCGTTATCTTAGCATGAAAAATGCTTTCTTCGGCTCCAGACCGGAATTAGACCAACTCTCGTTCATAAAGGTAGCCCCCCTTGTTCGTTTGTTAAACTACCCGTGGTGTTGGCTTTGATTGCCCCTACTCTTCTCTTGTCCTCAACCCTCGAAAAAAAAGAGAAAACTTATCGAATCAAAAATCAGAATCGTACCCTCAGAAAATCTCCGATCTAGATGGGGAATGCATTCTAGAGACAAAGGTTTCCTTTTTTGATTAAGTGGAATACTGCTCCAGTGCCATGTGCTTTAAAAAGCACATTTAGTCCAGGCTTTCTTGACAAATGAATGGTGATTGAAACTTTCCGCCCGTTCCATTTCCGTGACTTTGGAAATTGGACTGTTGAACAAGGAGCACTCTGGGCTGTTGTCGAACTATCCCTCACCCATAGCCCTTGCTTTCAATAAAATGTTCTTATTCCCCAGCCTGAAAGGCTTGTTGTTCTTTACCTACCGACCTTGGCTATATTTGAGGAAGCTTGCCTAGCGTTGGTTGAGACACTATACTTTATTGCATTTGGTTGGTGTCTCCCTTTGTTTTGCTTGCTTTTCCTATGTCCTTTGCCCTCGACCTCTTCTTTGCTTACCTTGAATTTAAAGCTTTCAGTCATCAAGCTTACCCGCCCTAGCCGAGCCTAAGTGGCGTGTCAAACCGTCGAGAGTAGAACGGTTATACAGTCCCTAGCGCGTGCAGCAAGGAAGGAGCATGGTGAAGCGCTTCGCAAAGCAAACTAGCCTTTCGTTCCACTTTGTTGATCGTTGTAGAAAGAACAAAATATGGAATGATTGAGGTTGGAAAAAAACCACTGAGAATCGAGAGGCGGAAAGATTTTCGCTAGTCTGGTGGTAGCTTTGGATGAATGCCCGAGAGTGTGAAGGAGGACATAGCAAGTAGTTTCAGTGGAAGTAGAAGCAAAACCAAAAATAAAAATGAAAATGGACCGTCATCACAAGTATAAAGAAAGTTAGCTGAGGGGTTATATATATATAATAACGAGGGTCTCGAAGAGGCTGACTACCGGTGGAACCATCTTCGAGACCCTTCTCATGTAAGGGTGTAGGTCCGAAGGGTCTAAGAAAAGGTAGTGCTATACTAAGAAAAGGGGGTTCGTCTGTGTTGAAGTGCCATCTGAGTACTGAGAGTCATCCCCCCTTGAGGTAACCACCACTGGTTGCCTTCCAGTTCCTTAGACATATAAAGATGGGGTTTCCTTAGCTTTAGAAGGTAACCATATTCAAAAGAATAGTCATAGAGCATGAGCGTTCGTCGCTACTAGCCATCGCTCGATCCCGGAAGAAGGTAATGATCTTCCGTTATGGAGTGTTTTTTATGTGCTACGAGATGTTGAGGACTACTCCGGCTCCTTTTTTTTAGGGGAGCTCAAAAGTAGGCAATCTCTTCGCGATTGTATTTATGTTCTTAGTTCTCCTTCTTCTCCAAGAAGGAGAAGAGATGACTAGACTAGAAGACTCAACTCAGCTATTACGTTCGCAAGGGGAAAACGTTTAGGCCTGATCCGTTGTCAATTAAGACCAAAGGGACCTTATATTCATTGTGTCAGACAGGGATGTTGAGAAGTCGGACATGATTGCGCCCTTCGACGGATAGTTCGTCATCCTAAAATAGGATGATTTTTGGCGCCGGGATTTGGGCAATCATTTGACTCATTGTTTTTGGGGAAGTTTTTTCAGGCACGTGCACCTTTCGAAGCACTCTTATAAACGATTCCCGATGTGCTTCCAATGTAGAAAGTAGCTCCCAAATGGAAATTTGTGCTGGGATGCTTTTGAGCTGGGTATCCACATCATACATGGAAGACTTTTGATCCGCCTTTTCAGACTTTGCTTCCATTGTTAGGGGAGGCCGGGCCTGATCTTTCTTAAGACATCGTGCATTTGGCTGCATGTGTCCAATTTCTATGCATTGACTGGTTATTTGAGGTAGGGAGGGATTCACGAGAGCTGGGCACGAGAGTTGGGATCTCTACAACCGAAGATGGTGGTGCTCCTAGTATCACTCACTACAGGGCCCAGAGAAAGGTAAAGAGGAAGGATTTTGTTGAGAGGATAGATTGTGAAACAACGGATGTGACGGCGAATTGGCGAAGGATGGATAGCCAGGAATGATCACAGGTATAGGAGTTGGGAAAGAACTCTGATGGGACCTCGGGGGCAAGGTTTCGTATAGTTTGGCAGCACTAAGGGACTAATCACGTTCACCTCATCTAATGCTGAAGAAAGAAGGTGCACCAGGTCTTTTTGTCCCTGGGCATCCTCTATGAGATTCACAGATGCGCTACTCCCTACCGGTGCACTTATCGAATGCGACGGGAGAGGGTTTTGGAAAATTGTGTTGGAACTGCTGGGGGATGAATATACCACTACTTTGCCTTGTTCAATGAGATCTTGGACCGCATGCATGACAGAAAAGCAAGGTTTAGTTGTATGGCCCGGACCTTTATGGAATTCACAATGAGCGTTTGGGTTATATAACTTGGGAAGAGGATTTGGTGGTGGTCTGGGTGCTAACAGTCTTATTAAGAGCCCCATTTCGACCAAAACTTTTAAAACCTGCCTACAAGGTTATCCCAATGGCATCAAATTCCTAGGAGGTCGCCCAGGTGATGAAACAACTGGCTGCCGAGTAGCAGGAGGGAGAGTTGGGAAAGCACGAGGGCATATGAAGTGGGTTTAGTGACAGAAAAGGTCGGGACAGTGGCTGCTACCGCATTGACTTCGGAAGATTTGGATGTGTTAAGGCTAACCTTAACTTCCCCCTTCTCATGCTTGGCTTTTTGCGAACTTTGAGACGATGTGGGGGACACTGGGTAAGGCAAGGGTTGAAACCCTTGCATATATCTGACGATTTCTTTCTAATCTATCTGGACGATGCCGACCCTTCTCTAATAAGGGACAGGACTACCCTTCGAATGGGATCGAGTATGTCAGAATGCTTTTGAAGACATCAAGGAGTCTCTGTTAAATCTCCTAGTCTTAGGGGCTCTAGTCAAAGGACGTCCTCTGATCCTTTACACAGCAGCTCGCCGTGGTTCGCTAGGAGCTCTTCTTGCATAACAAAATGATGAAGGAAAGGAAGTTGCTCTATACTATCTAAGTCGTACCCTTGTGGACGCAGAGTCAAATGCCTCAAACATCGAAAAGATATACCTCACATTTGTGTTTGCAGTACAAAAGCTCAGACACTCTCTCCTGGAACATCCCGTTCGGCTCATATCGAAAACTGATCCGCTCAAGTATTTGCTCTCGATCCTTTCTTAAAGGATAAGTACCAAGAGGTTATGGATTCTAAAAAAGGTCCATGATCTTTCCCTAATGTTGTAAGGCAAAGGACAAGCGTTGGCTGATTTCTTGGCAGCTTATCCAGCCTTAGATGATAGTCCTTTGCTCTAACCAGTCTACCTGATGAAGAAGTTTTATATGCTAAAGTGCAGTTCCCATGGGAGATGTACTTCGATGGTTCATCCAGGAGCGGGGGTAGGGATTGTCTTCATGACCCCAGAAAGGTCAATGATCCCTTACTCGTTCACACTGACTTCAGCAGCTTCAAACAACGCTGCAGAATAGGAAACCCTAATCATAGGATTGGGTATAGCTTTGGAGATGAAGATTGATCCTCTTACAGTGTATGGCGATTCTCAACTGATCGTTAATCAACTGAAAGGGATCTACATTATTAAGAAAGAGATCTCTCGAGCCTTATTTCATCAAGGCACGCAAGCTCCAAAGTAAATTCCTCGAAGTAAATGTCGAGCATGTTCCAAGGTCACAGAATCATTATGGCAAGTTTAGCGGCAGCCTTGGCTCTTGGTCCAAACCAATCCATGCAAATAAGAGTAGAAGAATGCAGGTTGTTACCATCAGTATTAGAAAACATTATTGACCTACCTTCACTCTCTGTTTCCGTCTTTTCAAACAAGTAAGGTGTTCTTCCTTCATCCTCTATCCCCATTACGAGGGCCGACCGGAATATGTTTGGCTGTTCAATAGCCAATTCCCTTTCGATTCATTTGGGTATGCTGGGAAGATGAAGAGATGCACTTTGGAATTCAGTTACAGAGAAATTAAGCAAGAAGAAGAAGCTTTCGGGTTGGAAAGGTGCCCGCCCTATTAGGTCAAGCTGGTAAGGTCTTGTTTTTAATGAAATTCACTCTTCAAAGCTTGCCTTTATTCCCTCCTTGTCCGGGGTCCCGAAAGGAATGGCTGGTAGGATTGAAGGAATTCGGACGAGATGTCCATGGTCTGGTGTTGGAGGGAGAGACAAAATTCATCTCATCGCATGGGAGAAGGCTCTCCGAAGCTTAGATTTTGAGGCTTGGGCTGGAGCTCAAGCTAGTTGGACTAGAAGCTAGTTATTCTGGACTATTTGTTGGGCAGGCTGGCCTTCCTTCATCCCATTCATCGTGATGACAGTGAGAAAGGAAAAAGAAAGGAGTGAGAGGGAAATAATCCACCATCTCAGCCGTCCGTTTCTCCTGCTTTTCAAGTCCGACAAGATAAAGATGGGTCCCTTTCTCTATAAGCCATCCTTCCCGAGAAGATATATGTGCTACGACTCCAATATCCCTTTGGCGGGCACCCTCGCAAAAAGGGAAGCAATGAGACTTGTTCTCACGACTACATCTCTCTTTGGTCGGGGATGATTTCCAACAATCTGAAGTTGGAGCGGGGAAAAAATCCCTAGTGGGTAGGGAACCCTCCGTTATAGTTGCTTCAGAAAGAGATATTGGAAGGTTGGGGGATCTCCTATCCTGTCCAGTTGTTGTGGCAATCGAATCTATTGAGAGATATATTGAGCCAATAAGCGGGATTGACTTGCCGAATAGTGAGATGATGTCACGAAAAATGGCTGATAAGAGTATAGTAGAGCATCTTGAAGTCCGCCTCCGTCCCTTCCACCCAAAAGGAGTTCCTGGAAAGCTGGAACCGAACCTGACTTCCTTATGTATGTTGCCCATCGTTGACACAATGGTGGAATTCCCCCTATCTCTGGTGGATTGCCCAGGGAAGTCATAAAGGAATGGACATCCGGAACCATGTTACGTGCCCACGAAGTTTGGAGTGGATGCCCGACCTCCTCTACCCCCGAATCCCTTGACCACGCCCCGCTCTGGGGATCACTGAACGAGAGGGACACCCGGCACCACCTATCCCATCGGATCAATCATCCTACCTTGCTGCAGTTACGGAAATGAATGGAAGTGAGGAAAATAGATATATAGTCACTTAAAGTTGAGAGAGGGTTCTCTCCTATCGGTATACGCTTCTCCATTCCGGGACCGAACCAAGCCCCTTTTATCTTTTGCCTATCCCAGAGATGTTTTACCCGATATTATTAACTCAAATCAAAAGGACAAAAAATTAGGCTGCTACTTCAGATTTAGGCCTTTGCCTCTTTGTTCTGCAACTTTAATTGTCGTGGCCTCGAAGCATGCAGTGGGAACAACACTTAGGAACTCTCTCGTAGATGATTTTCTGCCATTTTCCTCCTGTTCCTAACCAGATCCGATTTGGCCTAGGCTTTAAGAGATATATCTCCACGCAGACGCCAGCGTTATATTTTCACAGTGGTCTGGCCACACCAACCCAACCCTATCGTTGGGCCATAAAATCTCAGAACCCTACCTATCACCCCTGCAATAACAAAGACCTTTCACTCGCAAGACCAGAGGAAGAAAAAGACTGAGACTTAACCCGGAGAAGAAAGACTGGCGACAAAGACCCGAGACTCCCTACCTTCGATTAACCCGTCGCTACTTCCGACTGCCCCCCTTCTCGATGCCGACTCCCGATTCTAGCCTCAGGAGAAGTGGGGGAAGGAGAGGATCTCACGACATCTATTACGGCATTTACCAAACCAATTGCAATTAAGTCATTCGAACCTACTTTTGGGAAATCATCAGCAATGGATGAGCCGGCAGCGTGCAAGCTCAAGCTCAAGGGAAAAAGCAGGGTTTCAAACCTCATACCAATAGAAAGATTCCAAACAAGTACAAAGAAGATAGTGAAAGAAGTGGATTTCGAACCAGCATACGCAAAGCAAAGAGCGGAAATGTGCTTTGTACCTCACTTCGCTAAGCAGCGAGAATTGTACTGAAGCTCTCTTTCCAACGCCCGCCGATCGTACTACTTCATTCTTAGTGTGCTGACTAGATACCCCACCAATAATGATATAAGAGCCATAGCAAGAGAGATAGCGTTGGCTTCCGGCTTAGTGAACTCATAAACTGGCGAATCAATTCATTTGAAAGAGAAAGTCAGGTCTAGCTGATTCCCGAGTTGACCAATGATAGATAGGTAGGAATGGCAGGACCTAAACGAGCTAGGCTTCGTTAGCCAGTTCTCCTTTTATAAGCTATTCTTAATGCCGCTCAGGCTCCCCTCAATCCGGTGATAGAGGGGAGCCCATCGCTCTTGGAATAGATTATAGAAGATCTTACTAAAATCAGTCTTATAAAAAATGAAAGAGAAAGGTATACTCTATACCAGTATACAGCAATAACAATGTTATCCAATTAGCAAAGATCAAGCGAACTCACTCAACCGTACTACACCAAAGACTTAACATACCTATAAAAGACCAAGCAAGAAGACTGTTCGCCTACCTGGCCTTGCCGTCATGTTCAATGCTACTGACATATGATACATCGCTAGCCATCCTTTTTCTCTCATTCAAGCCCGGCAAACCACTCTTTTGTCTTAACAAAAGTAGGCTACGAAACGAGATCTCAAGTAAGACACGAGCGGCGATCCCTATCCTTAGCTTTATCTGGCGCGTGAGAGAACGAACGAGAGCATTAAGCCAATAAGCCGGTCCATCCCAAGGGCTAGCAGTCTCCGTGATGGAAAAAGCGGCATCGTTGACTCCAGAGAAGTCAGCGAAAGACCATCGGTAAGTAGCATTCGCGGTCTCGGTAGTATTCGCAGTATTAGTCTCAGTAGCCTTTCTTATGGCATCGGCAGAAGCACTAACTCTATAAGTGATCATCTCGGGTGTGAAGGAAGGGCATCGGCAACGGTAGTACGATTCTATCCTTTCGAGTCTAGATCTACCGGTGGGTCGTCCTCTGAGTCACTCTCGCAAACAAAGAAAAAAAGATATGGAATTCATTCAAGCCAGCAAAGGACTAAGGTAGGGGACGAGAAAGGTAAAGAGAATGGGCCATCGTTGGTGCGTAACAGAGCTTTCCTATCGACGATCTTTCTCAGTGCATAAGCGAGGCTTAGCGGTCGAAGTACCGCATAAGCAAGAAAGCCAATAGACCTTGAATAGCCTGTACGAATGGACTTATGAAGAGGATTTGATTAGAGTCTCAAATCCATATATAAATCTTGTACGCAAGTTGGCACAGCGCTTTCGCTTTAAATCAATCTTGCTCATCTGGTCTGCCCGGTCAAATCAGCTCTCCTGCCTGTGTATCCCATTCCCGGTGCCGTTGATCTGTTTGATGGGGGATATCCACCAATTCCTTTATTTCAATATGTTGTATCCTCTCTAGAGGTGGAGTTCTCTCTATTCAATAGAGAATTTCCTGCCTGGAGTGAAGGTTATCTGTCTGATCTATATGGAATTTCGTTTATATGGTTACATTGAATTAGCCAAAATAGGAGTTTATAGCCTTTCTTGATGGGTCGGGGTACTCCGCTTCTTGACACATTTCATGCTGGATTTGAAGGAATAGAAATGAAAGTGAAATTCCACTATTCTAGAGAAGAAGAATCTCACATATGAAATAACAAATATACGAAGATAGTCAATATGCAAGAAAGTCAACCATGAGGAGGTGCAGAAGCAGTGAACGCTTGGCGGGAGTTCCAACATAGGAAGGCACCCAGAGGTTTTTATTCCTCTACTTTCTTCAATTACATTGCCTTCATGTAAATAGACTTCTCCTGTCAACAAAGAAGAAAACGGATACCGCGCAAGGGCTTTCGCCTTAGATTTGGCCTGGTTCGATTATACACGTAATTAATGAGCCTAAACTAGGGGGTTACGCAAGGGGGGTGGGTATTTGAGGGAAAAAACCCTCAATAAAAGCGTGTATTTCCAGTTTAGGAAGAGAGAAACTCTAATTCCACTAGAAAAACTTGAATTTCACTCTTTAATATGAATTCAACCGAGTGGGAGACTCAAAAAGTAGTGGCAGGAAGCAGCACACCAGGAGATGCGGGACGAACTCCTTCTTTTAAATATTCCAATCGAGCTGCCGAATCAGTACGGCAGGTTAAGTCCGGCAATTCGTAAATCAACAATAGGTAAACCAGCAAAATAGACACACCTACAAATCATTCTTTTATTCAATCAATCTCATGTAGGAGAGCCTATACCGGAAACTAAAATGTCATAATTCAGGCGAAAGAAAGGTCGATCTTTCTTGTATACCTGCCCGTGAACCCTTCTCTCTCTTTCTTTGATCAAATCCCTTAGTTCCTTCCTTTAAAAAGAGTTGTCCCCTGTCTGTATTAGTCGTCTCTATGGCAATATTTCTTTAAGCAGAAAGCGTGTTCAAGCTCTCTGATTAAGGTACTAGGGGCTCACTAAACTCTCGAGAAATGGCTTTCGGCCTAGGATCTCTTGAAAGTGCTTTTGCTTTCCTTTTCACTAAGCCTTCCCGCTCTACCGGAAACTATCCTCTATCAGAAAGTCTCGTAATCAACTGGATTTTTTTTTACTTGATCAATCGGAAAGAAGAAGGCAGAGGTAAACTCCCCAACTCGATCAATGGGTGCTCATTGGTCTTCTTGAAACTGCCCAACTGCCGCAGCATGTAAGCGATGGAGCATCCAGTATATGACATTAAGGAGTATTCCCCAAGAAAAAGGCTTTCCATTTTTCTTTTCAGATCTCTCATCTGGTCAAGGGTACACATTCTTTTATTCAACAAATACATCCCATGCCTGGAACGAGTTGAAGGAGGAGGGGGGTCAGGGGGGACAGATGAAAGAGCTGCACGTAAATCCGGTTGCTTGTTCGGTGTGGTACCAAATCAATATCTCCTTTCTCTAGTTGGTCAAGGGTACACACTTCTCTTTTTATAATTTATGTATTCCATTCTCGGTGATCCTGTCCCGCTAAACACAAATCTTTCTTTTCATTTTATATATCCTAGGCGTATAGATGAAATAAAAATGATAACTAAGTAGGTTTTGAAATTAAATAGCCCATTAAGTAGAGGAGTCAACGGCATGCACACGCAGGAAAGGCGGTCTTTCGGTTCATTGGTCTGGTTTTTCGCTTGTACGTACATCGGCTTGTTGGTGCTTGGAATAAGAATCTGCGCTAGGCTCTCAATTCGTAGCTTGGTTAAGTTGTTTCGTTAGGTTCATGAGGAGTGAGAGGCGGACATGGTAACATGCAGTATGTCAATCACAAATCAGCTGTTGGGGCTCTTGCGACACACGCGGTACATGTGGCTCTTTGAATAAAAGCTCTTGCTCTTGTTGGTATACAGACCGGCTAATAGAATAGTATGGGAAATCTGGAAAAGAGGAATAGACAATCTGGGAGGTACAGGCCCGGCCCGGCGCACGAAGCAGGAGGAAATCGGTACCCCGTGAGGCTGGCGAAGCCGGCACAAGAAGTAGGCGGAGTAGAGGCAGCAGTTGCGGGTTCAGGTGTGGCTAAATAAAGATCCCTGTCTGGGGTATCTTTCTCTTAGGAGTCGATTTAGTAGTTCACGATGAAAGGCATAGTAGAGAAAGGCCAGGCAATCTCTGAGTTGAAATCGATCCCAGACCCGGTAAATAGGAGTTTTCCCAGCTCCAGGAAAATTTATTTTTGAACGATCCCAAGTGCTAGCCGAAAGGCGGATTCGGATTCTGCTTTCACTGCCATAGTTGAAGGAAGGATTTGCTGCTTTCTTACTCTTATTCTGTCACATCGAGGTAGTGCTAACTAATCGAAAATCTCCTTACGATTTGTCTTCTCTTATTCAATTGATAGTTAGCGCTCTGTGGGACTGCTTGTTCGTGAGGTGGATGCTGGCTGACGAGGTATACCCAGGAAATGACTATTCCCACTAACTAGCGCTTCACCCCTTCTTTCTTATGCCTCTCGGGAGGCAGATTCTTGCTACTCCCATGTGCTGCTACCTAAGAGAAGATAGCGACTATCAGCTTACTACTGGAGCGTAATAGTCGAATCGCTAGCCTGCTTCACCCCTCTCACTAACTTACTACCTCCGGAAGAAAAAAAAAGGGCTATCCGCAATCAACACATTCATGCACACCGCCATCAACAGACATTCCAAAGACAGACATGCCCACTACCACTACCTGCTTACTTGCTCTCATGTAGCGAAGATAGTTAGCACTACCTTATTCACTTACCAGAGAGCTAACCTCTAAGAGAGATTCTTTAAACCAAGAAAGCCACCTCTACCAAATCAATAAGAAAGGCACCGCCACGAGAACATGGTTACTGCTTACATGGGGGGCTGCGGTCCCCAAACCCCCAGATTTACTACTTGCTGCTAACTACCCGAAGATGCCTCTCTTCTTTTCGGAAGAGAATACCTTCTTTTGTAAGAGAATAAGACTTTACAGAATGCATCAGTACAGTTAAGTTCATAACATCTACAACTACTTCTTTCAAACCCAACCCCCTACTCTTGCATTTTTCTTTCTGTAACCCCTTCTTCTTTCAAAGACAACAGCGTATTCTCAAACCACCTATTCTTGAAAAATGGGCATATCATATCAAGAAGGCCATTAGACTCACTGACTTCTTCTTTCTTGCGAATTGTCTTCGATTCTAAGCCATTACCCTGCTAACTCTTCGAAAGAGAGTCACCCTCTTTCAGACCCTCATATTAGAGAGAGCATAATTTTCTCATCCCAAAGGAAAGATGAATGGGAAGAGGGCGTCTGAGCTACCTTTGAGGCTAATTAGAAGAAGAGGATTACCTACCTTTACTGTAAGGCTTTGGGGAAGCCTGCTCCGAGTAAACTCATGATTCTCTTAGGCCGAAAATGATCGACATCGAGGAGGGAATGAATTCATACTACCACAGACTCAGCCGCTGCAGCAGTATCCTCATCAGATACAGATTCAGATACTACTCTTTGTGGCATATGCATCAATTACTTTTTAACTAGCCTTCGGGTGGAATAAGATTAGCAGTTAAATGAGCCGCATCAAAGGCAATGAAATTGTGTTGCGGAAATGAGTATGCTCTTGTGGGAAATTGACTGGTATTCAATCAATTAGGTAACTCTTACTTAAAACAGCTTCGCTTACTTCCCCATCTCTCTCTCAATCTCATGAGTTCAAACCGGGGACAAGCTGAGCTTATAAACATATGCGGCATGGTTAAATAAAGGAGAGCATTCAACTCCTGTCTTTGGCGTGGATCATAGAGGCGGATTTACCGTGGGATGGATTCCCAAAGGTTCTTCTAACCTTGCCTGGGAGTAGTACGCTTAGCGTGGGAAAGATCCTCTTTACGGGAAGGTAGGAAATCGATCGGAGGCTAGGGAGCGGATAAATTCCTTTGACCCCTTGTTTCGAGCCTTCCATTTTTTGAATTGCTAAACAAGATCGGATGACGCCAACACGGAAGGAAGCAAGAAATTCATCCTACTTTTTGTTCTCAAAGACGGGCGCTTAGGGCGTGAAAACCTATAATCTTCGCCCATCAATTTAGACCGGCCA
Organism: Datisca glomerata; assembly: GCA_003255025.1. Taxonomy (NCBI): domain Eukaryota; kingdom Viridiplantae; phylum Streptophyta; class Magnoliopsida; order Cucurbitales; family Datiscaceae; genus Datisca; species Datisca glomerata. Next base: position 507,012 of record QANY01008461.1, read on the forward strand.
CTGACCTATCGGACGCTTTTCAGACAGAAGTCGTCATTTTTATGTTTAGAGGTCGTTCTGCAAGGTACCGAAGTCATTCGATCGGGGAGAAAGCACACACGATCCATATATAGATGAATAGTACCAGTGGAATCGGACGGTGCTAGTGTTCTCACTTACGGGAAAAGGGGCTTCCGCATAAGAAAGAAGAGCGGCACCTCAACCAGCCACAGCCGCATTAGCAGTTCGCGTGGAATCAGACTAAACCAAGGTCAAGGAAGACTGAGGTGACCAAATCGAGGACGATGAGCTATTCAATTCAGACGAAGGATTTGACACAGGTTCAGCAAGGACGGGGGTTTCATCCCAAAGAAGAAGAGCTAGAGGTGAGTGAGCCTACGAACGACCACAGCTTATCCAATTAATTGCCAATTGCGGTAGCAGACTTGAACCGATCGTTTGGAGTGAAGGCCAATATGGGCAAAAGGCTTTAAGTTGTCAACCGCAGACGAGGCTAAGATCTATCGCGAATTCAAAGCCGGGAACAAAGCGGGGAGATATATTTAAATAAAGGCATTTGTGGATGGATTGACTACCAATGATACAGGTAAAGTAAAGGATTGCTTTGCTTTCTAAATAAAGGGATTCGCGCACTGACTCAAGCAGGGGATTTGCTCCATAGGCTGAAAATAAAGCATTTTTGAGAAACTTTTTACAGGCCCGACCAAGAGCGCGAAAGAGCTTTATTTAGAATTAGAGTAAGGGCACGCTAAGACATTCCTTTTCTTGCAGTCACCGATCTTCGACCAATCAGTAAAGGGGTGCCTTAGGGTTGATTCCACCAGTGTATGTTTAGGGTGGGGCAGTCTCGAGTACCCATTCCATTAAAGGTCGTTCGAGCGCATGGGTGACTTCAACGACAGGTTGAGAGATATCAATAATTGAACAAGCAAGTATGGTCGTACCAGATGTAAAATGAAACTAAACTACACAACAATGGGGCGGCCAAGAACAACTACGGTAGAGCGGTTTATGTATGAATGTCTCCCGGTGGACTTTCTTCTTTCTTTTACAAAAGATGAAGATTATTATCTCTCACGTTGGAGAGGTTCTTTGTGCCAAAGCCATTTATAAGCACAGGCCGAAACAGGGAAGAGATTTTTGAGTACGGGAAACTCACTCTGATGTCGCGACAAGCCCACGGTGGAGCACTCTTATTTGTCCAATTCCGTCTTACCGCTCTTCAAAAAGTAGATCTCGTGGTCGATTCGATCGAGCCTTTCTTAGATATATTCTATTTCATTGGCTGGCCGGGGCCGGTGTAGCTAAATCCAACCAACCGCATACTCATTTAGGGGCTGCTGCTCGGGGAGAACGCTGCTTCCTTTGTCTTTTTTTATTTATTATTCGGCTTCGTCGGTATCTGATTCCTCTCTTTCTGCTTCATCCGTTGATGCGCCATGCTTCAGTTGATTATTCTGCTTTCTCTTCCCGCGCTATTGCTATCTTTGCTTAGGGAGCAGTGGGCTATACTTATTTTATAAGAATAACCATACTTTACCTTTTGGAAGACTTTCCCTCCGGTGGAAAGCGGGTTGCGAGGTTTCGGTCCGATGCAACTCCTTGACAAAGAGCAATGTATCATGCACCGGCAGTCACGTAGGTCCCCTTGAGCTCTTCCTTTTGAATTGCAGCTTTTCAGCTCGTTCAGATGAGCTAGTGAAGTAGTTCCTGAATTGCTTTTATTCAGCTGAGAACGCATATGAGTAAGGCAAGGCCTCACCAATTATTGAAGAGTACCAAATGTGTGTGCGAAATTTCTTGCTTATGGTCTTGTTGGCCACGCAGAATAAGACAATTCCTTTTTTCCACCATCAATTGACAAGAATTCCTCCTTTCAACCCGGTGTGGTGTCGCTAATGCCAGGCAATACGCAGTACTCTCCATTGAGTGAGAGTTTGAGCCGTGAACAAAGACCCCGGTTGAATATGTTTGTTACTGATCGAACAAATAGATAGGCATAAGATTGAGAAGTGCTTCCCCCGCGTTCTCGTTCACTATATCGAACAAGGTCGGAGGGTTTAGAACATAGAAGCTTGGGTGGGCAGGTGATGGCAGGCAGGCCTACTATATTTCTTGCTATATTTCTTGTTCGTCTAGTCATTAGTCATTAATAACATATGAGAAAAAAATGTATCATATTCATACCTTTCGTTGGCGACCTGGGTCTTGCTTGGGTTTGTCACTTACACTGCCAAGTGGATTTGGCTCAGAGAGATCTGGATCGAAGGAAGTCTCCAACGAGTAAGGTTAAAGTAAATATCAATAATCAAAGATCGATGCCACGCACGAGGGACAGTGGGAAATCCTGCAGCTAGTGGAGAAATAGGGATAATAGACATATATACCATATACATTGGGCAGAATGATGAAGAGAGTTAGGAGGGGAGGAAAGATATGATGAAAGAAAGGCACGAGAGCGCCCTTTTGAGACCAATTAATTTAATATGGCGACCCGAGCTTTGACGATCGAAGTGAGTACACGAAATGGAATGAGAACCTGGTGGCCCCTTACAACCACGATAAAAGGCCTTCTTGGAGCACGTTATGCAATTATTCATTCTTTTTATGATGGTGGACCAGGAAGCTATAGGGAATAATCGGCTAACAGCCTTTCCGAGAATGAAGGCGAGCGGAGTGAGGGCGACGTAGAAGAGCCAGGCTATAAGAGTTAGGTCTGATTATAATTAGACGCGAGCGTCTATATAATGACTGCGTTGGAGAGAGGTGAGCAGAGTGAGGACGACGACGATCTCCGATCGCCTTATCTACCATACGAGATAATAGACGTCTGTCTTACTCACTGCCGATCGCCTTATCTACCGTTTGATATATTCTATTAGTAGTCTGTCTTACTAACCTTCTCGTACGTCTGTACTAATAGATGTTATTAGAGCCCCCTGTTGATTAGGCAAAAGCCGTGAGGGTGAGAGCTGGATCGTTCTCTCACCTCACCGCCTTCCCCACCTCATTCTAAAGTCGACTATTTTGTTTTCCCCACCCACCGACCATGCTGAAAAAGACCAGGAGCATACGTAGCTGCATCGAAGGACCAATTCATAGCCAAATAAATGGTACACCCAAAGCCGCCCATGGCTTATGAGGTAGATTCATCTGGCCGGGGGACTAGCCAATCATGTGGGGACAGCCAGGTTCTTCATTATCAGGCCGTGGATAGCTATCTCACACCCAAGAATTCCATTTCATTGCCACCATCCCTATCTATAGTTCCTTTTCCCGGATGGGCGGTCGGTCTCACATAGCTATCTCTAGCTAGCAGCTATAGCCTAACTAGCGACCGAAGGAAAGAAAAATGTGAATTGTTATCCATCCGCTAGGTCTTACTCATACTTAGTAGAACCCTAGCTCGCTATTTCATATCATCGTGGAGCGTCCTCTTGGATATTGCATATCCTGGCTCCGTCTTACTCCACTCGCAGGTTTCGAGCTCCTTGGCTAGGTGCGTAAGAGCTTCATGGCTTATAGGCCCGGGTCACCTTAGTCTCAGCTCGGCTCGTTCGTTCCGTATACTCCACTCGCCTGTGTAGGCTCAATTCAATAGTATCCTACAGTCCCATGCGTTATACTATGATTCCGCTGGGACCCGTCCTGAATGAAGGAAGGGCTCTTGTGTCATCTGGCGACGATCGGAGCGTTCTCTCATTGCCTCGATCACTACAAGCAACCCAGCTGAAAGATAGTCTACGGTTGGTTTTGCTAATGACCTAGATGCCTGCCCCTTCCAGTCTTGAAGCAAGCTGTGTAAAAATCTAATCGAAGGCTTGTTCCGGTAAATGGTATATAGTACAATCCCTGCCTGCCTTGGTCCACTCAGTAAGAGTGTTCTCAAATCCCAAGTAAAGTGTTACTCATCAAATACCACAGCACAGGAAAAGCTACTAGTAGATAGCTAGTAGTAGATCCTATTCCTTTCCTCAATGAGTGTATCATTGGAGGATAACAATCCCTTGTTTAAAGACCGAAGGGACTAGAACAATAGAGTAGTTACTTATAGTAGTAGCCGCTGCTTGTTTGAGCTGACTTGCTTATCTTGTTCCAATGTCCTACAATCAGGAAAGGACAGGAAGGGCCTGCTTCACACGCTTAAGCTTCGAGACAACTACAAAGATGGGTTCCATCTTTCCTGGTTCCACGCATTTCCCACGATCTCAAGGAAATTGACATCCTTACTCTTGTTTGTAATTAAAGTATTTGAATGGAATCTTCTGCCCATCAGACCGACATGTGAAACTGAGAAGAATGGAGGAGCGATCCGACAGTTCCTGGCTGAAAAATGGGCATTCCATTCCAGACAATGGAAATTCAGAAAAAGCTCTGCATTCCCCATGGCCCGATCAAGCTTGCATTGAATACGCCTAGGTCCTTCACTCCTATTGCTCCAAGTAAACCAATCCCCACGAGCAGGAAGATCAATTAGCCCCGCCTGGTTGATGTAATCGCCAAATTCCTCCATGGCAAAAAAGCAAGGCTCGAGAGATCCTATCTTTTCATCAAATGACTTGATGCTGTTAAAGTCTCCCATAGTTACCCAAGGGAGGGAACCATTCCCAGCAAGGGTTCAAAGACTTTTCCAAAGACTACGTCTCTCCACCGGGCGCGTACATAAAAGTGATCCAGAAGTCTTGATTGAGTTGATAGGAATGGGCCTTGCAGTGGATGTGCTGCTTCGAGGGTCGATAAGTGCAGCGTGAAGCCAAGCCTTCGTTTGCTGGCTAGTGCCCCTATCACGTAAGGCTTCGCTAGCCTTATTTTTCTTTGATTTGAACCGGATTCATTTTCGTTTCCAATTTACCACCTATAATCACCACCCGGTCGCGGAGTCAGAAGCTAAGGCGGTCTATCTTATCCAGTCGAACCACCCCTTTTGGCATTCCCACCAGTTGCATTGCTAGCATCATCAGTGTAGATAAAATGTCCACTTAGACCCTCCATTCCGATAGCTTATTGTTGTTCCAGTCCCGGCTTATGGGCCAAAGGCATTTGATATAGATCAAGTTCCATTAATGGAATCAGTGGACTAATGACGTATGGACTATCGCAAATAGGCACTGAATATTGAACTCGGGTCAATCGAATGGAACACGGCATCATACGCAGCTCCAAAAAAACCAAATGTGAGTTTGTTGCTGCACATGGAGATCCTTATGCGCCTATAGTGAGATCTTGTTGGGGAGGTCTGTCTTGGCGGCTTTCGATCCGCACCTTGACACGGCTCTCTATTCCTCAGACATAGAGATTCACTTGGAGCATCTCATAATGACCTTGACGCGTTTTGCTCAAGAGGTTAATGAATCCTTTTGGCTAGCTTCTAACAACGATCAATCATGTGGCGGCGTATATGCATATAATTCGGTATAGAAATGCCAGGCTAAAAAATGCGAGCATATCTTTTTTTGAGTTGCTGCAAGTGAGCCTGATTTTCTTAGTATTAGTAAAGTCTTAATCTAAATATAGGCCTTTAGGCTAAGATATCAACGGAGAGTTTTTTTGGGATGAGGGGAATAAGTAGCTGATCAAGAGAGATGTGAGAAGCAGGCTGTACTGCAATCTAACTAAGTGATGTGTGGGATCCGACAAAAGAGGCGGGTTCTACTATTGTACCAACCACCAGCGTC
>QANY01008461.1:515186-555186 GCA_003255025.1 Datisca glomerata
GCATCCCACACCCAAAAGGTGCCCCACATAGGTCTTCCGCGAAACCCCCCAGTAACTAAAGTAAACAACGTAAAAAAAGCACCCATTTCTGTACCGGTTCCGGAAGAGCGAAGAAAAAGGGGATGTTTTGTTAATAGGAACAAGAAAGTGTTTATAGCCGTAGCGATATAAACAAGAATACTCATCCGAGCCGCAGGAACATGTACATACAGAATACGAGAATTTCCACTTTGTTGAAGATCTAGTGGTGCTACCCGAAGACTTAAATGAATAGCCATCGCTGTTAAGAACAACTGAGATCCAATGAGAATTTGCGCATAGCTTCTGGTCTTTGACATCAAAAAAGAACGTTGTAATAACGAAAGAGACATGTGAGAATTTGGTCCTAGCTAGTGGAACAAGAAAGACATGCATCTATATTCAATACGCAATCAAAGGATTTCCCTTAACGAAGAATTCCCCCTACTTTGGCTTTGTTTTCACTCCGCTCGTGCGTGGCACTCCTTGCTCGCGGAGCGGCATACCGAAAAAAGAAAGGTTTTGGAAGAAAAAAAAAGTAGATTCCCTTTTGTGACCAAGAGCCCATCCTTGATCCAAGCCGAGTTTTGCATTCCTTAGCTTGGTGCAAAAGGCTTCTCGCGGGTCCTTTTTCAAGCCCATCTCAAATACGATGTGGTAGGGTACTCGTGACCCTGCTGGTGGCTGCCATTGCCTCAGACTTAAATGCCGCCAGCTCTGTCTTCCTACTTAAGGCATCCGCGACCTGGTTGGTCCGTCAAAGCTTATACTCTAGCACCATATCAATCAAACTTGGCAAGTTTGTCTTGCTTGCCATCGTCCCTGTTTTGGCGTGACTTTCTTCTGGGTCAGGAAGTCACTCGTCGCCACATTATCCGTCTTGACCACAAATCGTGACCCGCCTCCACGTTCTCAAGAAGTGCACTATTGCTGCATCTCCTTCTCTTGGACCACGCCTTTCGGTCTCATTGAGCTTTCGGCTCTCATATGCTACTGGTTTACCTTATTGTACTAGCACACCGCTTATGGCATAGTCTGACGCATCCGTGTGTACTTCAAATGGCTTAGTGTAATCTGGCAACTGCAATACGGAGTCATCAATCAATGCCTGCTTTAGGTCCTCAAAAGCTCTTTGACACTTTTCTGATCAGTGAAGTTCCATGATCGGTCCGTACGTTCTTCTTTAGGAGATTTTTGAGTTGAGCAACCCTCTTCGAGTAACTTACCATGAATCTTCGGTAATAGTTCACGAGCCCTAAAAACGAGATTAGCTCACTCACCTTGGTAGGTGCTTGCCACTCCTCGATGGCTCTGATGCCCATCCAATGCCCAAGGAATAGGATCTCCGTCTGTCCAAAGGAGCATTTCTCCGTCTTTACATACAGGTTCTTCTTCCTTAATACCTTATAGTCCGGAGGTGGCTAACATGGTCATTTAACGAATAGCTATAGCCCACGATAAAAGTATACCACCAGTCGTCTAAGTACGGGTGGAATAGCTCATTGTGGAGGGTGCAGAAGGTGGCAGGGGCATTGGTGAGTCCAAAAGGCATAACTAAAGAAAATGCCCTTTTATTAGTAAGGTAGGTTGCTTGCTTGTCACACAGGTCGTCTTTGGCTCATCTCCTTCTACGATACGCACTTGGTAGTAGCCCGCCCGTAGATCTAACTTCGATCAGTCTCTCACGCTTATTGATTAGGGCGAAGAAGTCTGCAATCAAAGTGGATACTTGTTCTTGATGGTTAGGTTACCTTGTTGAGCGCCCGATAATCAATGCACAAGGCTACCGCTTTTTCTAGAATAAAGAAAACAAAGAGGGGCTCCCCAACAAAGGGGGTTTGGTTCCAGGCTCCAACTCGATCTTGTGGTAGACTTCCCTTCTAGGGGGCACTTGGCAACTCACTCGTGGGGCATGATACCCCTTCCTCAAGTACTTGCTGCACTTCCTGAGAAAGAAGTCGTCTTGGTATTGGATTCGCTCTTCTGTTAGCATGAACATGAATTAGATTCTATTCGTCTTCTTTATTGTTAAGAGAACCCCCCACCCGAACCATTCTTAAGACCACCAAGCTCTCTAGAATGAGTTCTACTATAGAAGCTTTCAACGTACACCAGGGGACAAATCTTTCACTCACTGAGAAGTGAAAACCTGTGACTAGATCGTCCTGAAGACGGATCCGACGGGAAGAAGTGGCATTTGGAAGTGTTGCTGACTTAACATTTAGGTTTCGGCATAACAAAGCTTGCATTGTCTTTTCGCACTTAGGCGCATAGCACGCCATTGGTAATGATTCTACTACGGTGCCATAAATTCACAAACTGATCCTAAGTAATCGTTGTTGTTCATTGCATTCCGGAGGAACTACATCGTTAGGATTGGGAAATTGCTGCGATTCTTCCTGAATAGCCTGGATTCTCCCGTCGAGAGTTGCTTTGAAAGTCTTACCTAAACTCTTCCGACTGAATATGATAAAGCCTATAAAACAAAAAGCTACTATCATTTCTTCATTATAGATTGAGATCTTCTTCGAACTTAATGCACAAATAGATAGAATAGCAGCAAATAGCATCTTTCTAGCCTGCATATTCATGGAACTCAATCTCATTTAGAAAGCTTATATCTATCTTTCAGCAACTGAACGGGAAGTGGTTTAGGAAATGACTTTAGAATCGGCTGCACTCTCCCAGCGAGAAAGGCCCTGACCCTGCCAACCAAGTCAAAATAAAAAAGAAAGAAGAGAACGAAAGGAGAGGAGAACTTCGTATTTTGGTAATTCTCTAGGAGTCATGTTTAACCTTGAATGCTATTAATAGATTCTACAACAATAGTCCCTCGTACTCGGAAAGTAATAACGAAAATGGCTAACCCAATAGCAGATTTCGCAGCTGCCACCGTTGGAACCAATGAAGCAAATGATTGACCCATCATATCATCCGAAGAAACGGAAAATACCAAAAAGTTCGAATTCACAGCTAATAACGTTGATTCAATTGGCATTGACATAATAGGTATATTTCGTCTATTAAGGAGGATTCCCCGAATACCTAAAATAGAGATGATCATAGAAAATGTGAAATATTTGATAGGATCCATTTCGGGAACGTAGAATGTAAGAGAAATTCAAATGTTATAACTTGAAAGTCGATCTATCGATCCAAACATCTTTGTCCATTAGTAATAGAATTCACCTATCCCCCCTAGGTCTTCCCCATCCTGCTCAGCCCCCACCCCATAATTGTGAGACAATAGCACAGGCACTCCCAAAATAAGGGCTCGCTGCCCCCTGAACGATCAGGCTTTCGATGGTGGCATAAAGATCCGTGAGTTCCGTCGAATTTTCCGACAAAGAATTTACTACCGTGTCTATATTGGTAGCAGGAGGGAGTGGAAGCTGCGCATCGCGAAACAAAGAACTGGGTTTTTCCCCGATTTCTCAATGCAATATATGGGAATTTCTTTTAGGGGGGTGATACATTGGGGGAATATTGAAGGTAAGTAATGATCTCTCCTAAGATGGCTTGAAACTTTGTACGTTCCATTTTTTTTCCTATTCTTCACTTAATGAAGAATTTGAATCGGTATTTTAGTTGGAACACAAGCCGAGAGTTTAGATTAGGTTTTCTGATCAAAGATTTGGGATAGAAAAAGAAAAAAAAAAATAACCAGTGCTTAAACTTAGGAGTAGCTTCTTTCTTCTCTACGCTTTTTCGAAGTTCCTCGAGTCAAAAAGTGAGATTCCCCAAGTTAAGGCTGCCTTTTTGGGCATTTTCCCTTTGTTAGGCGCTGTCTTACAAATCAGAACTTTAGTTTGCACGTGTGTTGAAGGTCTCGCAAGACATCGTCTGCATTACAACAACACGAGTAAAGCGCAAAATATTGAATTTCCCTGGGAAAAAGCACTTCGGACTCAAAGGAGGCAAGCTGTTTATCTTCCATATCTTGAATAACAGTATCAAGGGCCAGGTTAAGCTTTCGTTTAAATCTATTGATGGGCGCCCTCATCTGTAGGATTCCATCTAAGTTAATAGAGACCAGTACTACTCAAACCAAGGTTTGGCATGGCTTGCTAATTCCTCGAATGAGTTCCAAGCTTGTTGCCTCGAGTTTCAGCTCGGTTAAGGTTTCTTGAAAGAGTAGCTGAAAAGTTTGACCTTTTTGGAGTCTTCCTTTTCCCCTTTCTTTATAGCAAACAGCATGTCATCGGCGTAGCGCACATATCTGTTTTCATATAGTCCCGGAGCTTGACATCAAACTGATGCATAAAGATGATCATTAATACGGGAGACAAAGGACTTCCTTGTAGTATGCCCGTCGTTCGGGATGCGTAGTTCTTCCCCTCCCTATCCATTATATCCATTGTTAAGAAGGTAGCAATAAGATTGCATATAGAGTCATGTTCCATATACTGTCCGAGGTGATCTCGTATTGTTGAATTAAGGAGTGCGTGATCCATGTGATCGAAAGACCCAACTATATCTGCCTTGATTAATCTATCAACTTCGCCCCAACTTTGAACATGAGCGAAAATGGACCCTCTCCCTTGCCGAAATCCATGAGATTGAGTTATGAAAGTGTCCTCAAATACCATGTTCAGCAAAAGGGGGAAAGCTTCCATAACAATTCTATCTTCCTTATATGGTTGCGTGATTGGTCGCATCTTTTCCGGCTTATGTGGTTTGGGAATCCATGAGCGAGACATAGGGGAGAATCTATAAATGGATTGAAGAAGAGCTGCTTTGAGCTTCTCTAGATTAGAACTATCCCTATGTATCTTGTGGTATACAGCCGCCTTCTTAACCCAAAGATAATCCATCAGATTCAGTAGCTTAGCCAACAATCCTATTTGTTTGATATCTTTCCTACTTAAAAGCTGAAAGGAGCTCTTCTTCTCTTGCTTGTTACTGTCATTTATTTTTTCTTCCATTGTATCATCAAAATTTGATTCTCCTCTTTCTTCTCAGCTAGTTCTGTAGATGAGAATGAATGAGAGTTCTAGTTTGTTCAGTATAATAGAAAGACTATGAATAGTGTTTGTGGGCTGCTATTTCCGGAAAGGAAATGGAGTAGAGGCCCTACCTATCCTCCTTGTGTCCGTGCTACAACAGACAGAAAGAAAGATAAGGAAAAGGATGGTTTTGTTTGGGCCTTGATTAACCTGGAAGATGCACCCTTCATCCCCAGGTTAGGTAAGGCCCGGTGGGCTCTACGCTTTACCGCTTTAGAGTGCTCTTTTTTGCTTCTGTGTGGGGGGGGTGACAGTCGGACTCCGGTAAGGAGACCGAATGGCAACCTCCTGCACAGAAGTTTGAGGACACATTAACGGGAAAGAGAAGTGCAATAAATAATGATAGTACTAATGTATATATTTCTTTAACCATTGGATGAATAAAATAAGGATATTCATCAGTATAGATGGATACGAATGAGAACAAGAAGAAAGAAAGAAACAAAGGAATAAGGCGCTAGCTAGGTAGGGTCGGGGAGACAGAAATGATTTCAGTGAGTTGCGTCAGTTTTCTGTTCCCTAAGGGGCGGAAGGTTTACGTCTAAAAGTCACGTCTGAGTCAAATAGGGTCTTTAGACCTGAGGTTACGATCACGACAGTTAAAAGAACAAAACACGAGTCTAACGTATTGAACTCGGCCGTAAGTAGGGGTGCTGAAAGATGGGGCACCCCACGTTACGTTACATGCGCAATAAAAGGTGACAATTCAAGTTAATAAAAAATGCACGGATTCCCCCAGATGAGTCCGATGACAATAAAATAAGTGGGCACTTCTTTTTTTTCTATCTCTTTTAATGTGAGATTAAGTACATGTAACGTGAATGAAGGGCCCGCCGAAGCGAGGGCGGCTTTGATGAGATCTTAGGGTCGAAGGTGGCTTCGCTTAGTACATAAGCTGATAAGACCTGCGGCAGATAGAGTAGAGCGCATGCGAAAAAGGAGCTTCTTAAGTAGACAGCAAAAAGTTGCCTGCCATGAGACAGATAAGCCGCTCCTTCACTATTGCCGAGCGGCTTCGCTCAATCAATGCTACAACATTTTAGTTGAGTCTAAGAATGTGGTTTGTTTTTTCTAGTGGATTGGAGCGGCTTCGATATCCCATGCAAGTGAAGGGCCAGTCCTCCTATCGCGAACCTATCCATTTATCTACCATGTCGGGGCGAACATCTCGATTTGGTTGGACAAATTTTTTTGGCAAGAAACCGGAAGGCTGAGGTCTTTCTGAGCCAGGCAAAGGGTTCGGAGTTGGGTCGAAGGAGGCCAACTAAAACGGAGTTTAGTCTTCAAAAAGAGCTTGGGATAAAACCTCACCCTAGGAGTCGGAGTCACCTGCGAAAGGAACGGAGTTGGGTCCTAAGCCTAAATCGGATCGGCTTGGGTTCGTATGAATGGAACGGCATAGGAAAGCAACCATTGTACGGTACCACGCTACAAAAAAGATTCCGAAAGATTTGATCGCTTATATCGGGCCCCCTCCCCGATCATTAGTTGATTCAGTACCAACCCGCCTAAACCTGACCTGGCTGACATATAGAATGGATAGATGGACGGATACCGGAGATGCCAATCAAGCATAGCTAGCCTTACCGCCTTTCTTTCCCCCGGAACAAGGATGGAAAGACTCGAAGTCATAGAAAGATGTCTTCGTCGGCCCGCCATCTTCTCTGCCAATAGTCGTGTAAGAAATGATGAACGTCCAACCCAGATTGAATGAGATCGCTTCCTCCCCACATTCCAATCTTTCTTCCTTAGCAGCTTCTCACCACTCCGTAGAAGGAGAGGAGCTTGCGATGCCTTACGTAATAAGGGGCTTACCAGAGGCAAAGAAAGAGTTTCCCTTCTTTGCTATTCAGTGGCGAGCAATTCTATCCTAAATGGTGTAGATTGATTCTTTCCCTCTTTCTTTGTGTTGTGCCTGTGCCGATGCCTATAGTGAAAAAGACTAAAATACGCCAACTCATTTAGTATAGTCAAACTCAACATACGACGAGGCTCCTCAAGAGAAGGGAAGGTGCCGTACTCCCTAATCGTAGAGCTAAGAAAGGAGCCTGCCAGTAGCTTGTGGCTTTGTTAGTTGGCTTAATAGCTTGCTTGGTCCGATTGTTTATCTTGCTGGTCCCGCTGCCTTTACCTACTCAAATCCTGAAATGAAAAGAGTAGTTCACATTCCCTATTCGTTCTGGTCCTTGTTCCTGATCCCTGTGAAAGGTCCAGTCGATGGGAAAGAATCCATGTTCAAGTCTTATTACCGAGTGCGAGCTTCTTTCTATAAAGGTTCGATTACGGGAAGGAAATAGAGGTCACAAGATAAGGGACCGCCTTCCTTTTATGCTTCCCTACGTGGAAAATTAATCCAACCAGTTTTCCCCCGACCAGCAGGTCTTCTAAAAAAATGGTTATTGTTTATGCTCGTATAGCATAAAAATTCTTTCTTGGGAGGGCCATGAGAAATCCACTTCATACCTTCGCTTCGTCATCAAAGCCTCTTCGCTAGTCCAAACTCTCTTAATTAGTCAAGCAAGCAATTTGAATAGGGATTATGAACAGTCCCTTACCTTAGCCTTACCCCTTAGTCAAAGTCGTTTCGTTAAGTCAAATTGAAAGGTAGGTTTTGTCAGTGATTAAATGGAAAGGGAGAGCGGTTCGGGCCTACTCTTGAACTTTTAGGCTAATTAAAAGCCAAAATAAAAGCCAAATATCGGCACTGAGAAAGATGAGATTTAGTCAACAAACAAAGGAAATTAAACACTCCCTTCTTTCTGTCGAAAATGATGAAAACCAGATCGAACTCTAAAGTCAAGCCTTTCACTTCATTGTTCAAGCTCTTGAACATGGGTTGAGTTCATACATTTTGAATGATTTCCTATTCAAGACATACTACCAATTCCTTTGAAGCTACCATCACTACCGAAGCTGGCTTGCTCCTACAAAAAGTCATACGGTGTGTCTCCTACTCCTCTCCTGATACGAGTTATTTCCTAACCCTTTCGAAGTGCTTGTTTCAGGAAGCACTTCGACCATTCCAGTAAGTATATGGATTTTTTTAACAGTCGACAAAGAGTGATGATTTACCGACGAAAAGAGGTTAAGCCGATAGGACCTACTCGAACAATCGCCCTACTTGATCAAGCTGATTAGAAAGTGGACCAACTCGTTCACGTACATTTGATTGACTCTTAAGATAAGACTGTTCTCCTTTAGCTTCTTCAGTCAATTCTAATTGTTCACTCTTAGTTGACCGTTCCGCTGGGGCTTCCACTCAAAGAGGAAGCCCTGCGCTGCAGTCCAGTGTTGAATTTCTTGATCCACGAAATGAGTTATTTAGGAGTTCTTGCCCGAGATGAGTTCTTGCCATTTAATTTTTACAGAGGAAACGAACAGACTTTAGTTGATAGAAAGGAAATGTATATTGATACTTTCAATCGAGTCCCATTTTCTATTCCTATTTCTTTGGTTGGTCTTGCTATTGCCGGTTTAGGGTGCTCCGGCTAATATGACTATCTTGCTTTCTCTTACTGGTCATCATACCAATTAGTAAAGTGGGGGGGGGGGACATATGAGTACGCGAAGGGAAGAGAGTTGAGACGGAGACGAATCCAAGCCAACGAGGTTAGAAAAGGTACGAACGAGTTGGATAACCTGTTGACGGTGACTTTGATTGTTATTCCCGTTCCAGTGGAGATTGATTGCTTTCTCGATGGGAATTGGTAATACTTGGTCTTGGTCTTTGATGAGGAAGTGGTGGCAGGGCAAAGAATGTGTGGAGATTAGGATATAGTCAGGATATTCCACTGGATAGGTAAACCCATTTCTAGTTCTTTTTAAAAATAGGGGCATTGCATTCAAGGGCAGTTGATTCAATAAAAAGTTAGAAGTTACTAGAATGTATTCTTCGGGGTAGAATTAAAGAAAGTCATTCGTACCGCACTATTTTAATCAAATACCGCTGGCAGATCCTGGAAATTCTTCTCTAACTGGCACATCTGTCTTTTGCTCCTCTCTATATGTATGTGCTTTAGCCCTGATTGCGTAATATAATACAAAAAGAGAAATAGATTCGTCTTGCTTATGTGCTTGCTCATTGGATTGAGTGCGCGGTAGATGCTTCTGCTCTTTGCTTCACCAAATATGCTGTTTTATTCTATTGATTATAGAAGTGAACATTCTTCAGGAAACCACGATTTCGTTAGTGTTTCGGGAAAAGGGAAATGAGGCGTTAAGAAAATGAAAACAAAGCGCCCCTCTCCACCAACATGAAACTCGTTGCCAGGATAGACCGAATGTCAGAACCATAACGTAAACGTATTGTACACAGTCTTTCTTTCAAATTAGGAATCAGCCAAGAAGGAAAAAAAGGACGCGAAAGCAAAAGATTAAAAAAAAAAGATTGACTATTTAGCACGAAAATGCTTTTTATATAAGTAAGTAGGAAAGATTTAAAATCACTGCCTAAAAAGAAAATCGTTTCGATATCAAAAATGTCATAATAGTGTGGATTCAAAATTGTAACCTCCCATTGCTCTATCTCCAATAGCATGCAGTTCGATAAGAAAGATAGAAGAGATATAGTGTGCAGTGAGGGTGGTTGTAAATCACTAGGTAGCCAGTCTTTACTTAACTCGGCCCAAGCAATGCCTAAAGACTCCCATGCCTTTCTTGGTCGGACCAACCCAACCGGCGATTTCCGTCTTCTTGAATTGGGAGAGCAAGAACAAGTCTCTTTTTTGGGGGGGGGNTTGGGGGGGGGGGGGGGCGGAGCAGTCAAAGAATAAACCAAACAAAATGATTGTTCTAAAATGGCTATTCCTCATAATTGCTCCTTGTGATGCAACGGAACCATGGCAATTAGGATCTCAAGACGCAGCAACACCTATGATGCAAGGAATAATAGACTTACATCATGATATCTTTTTCTTCCTCATTCTTATTTTGGTTTTCGTATCACAGATCTTGGTTCGCGCTTTATGGCATTTCCACTATAAAAAAAATCCAATCCCGCAAAGGATTGTTCATGGAACTACTATCGAGATTCTTTGGACCATTTTTCCTAGTATCATTCTGATGTTCATTGCTATACCATCATTTGCTCTCTTATACTCAATGGACGAGGTAGTAGTAGATCCAGCCATTACTATCAAAGCTATTGGACATCAATGGTATTGGACTTTTGATAGTTATACGATTCCAGAAGATGATCTAGAATTGGGTCAATCACGTTTATTAGAAGTGGACAATAGAGTGGTTGTACCAGCCAAAAATCATCTACGTATTATTGTAACACCTGCTGATGTACCTCATAGTTGGGCTATACCTTCCTTAGGTGTCAAATGTGATGGTGTACCTGGTCGTTTAAATCAGATCTCTATTTTGGTACAACGAGAAGGAGTTTACTATGGTCAGTGCAGTGAGATTTATGGAACTAATCATGCCTTTACGCGTGCGCTCGGAAACATAGGCCGACTGCTGAGCCCACTCTGTCTCAGCCGAACCACCCGGGGTGCGAGCCACCCGAGAAGCAAGCTATTACAGCGAGCGGCTGGAGCTGTAGGGAGCCGAGGAGCAAAGCAGTAGATAAGATAGAAGAAGGGGCCAGGCTCCCGGTGGAGCAGAGGAGACGGTTAGGATAACGAACTTACAACGCGGAGCCCAAGCGGCCGGCGAGCGAGTGGTTAGTGGCCAATAGCGCCCTAGTTGATGGCATTCCTCTCCGCGGCTGGCACTCAAGGAACCACGGGGCACTCCATACAGAGCAAGCAAGTCTTGGGGATGAGACACCCGCGCAAGGACCTAAATTCTCATTAGGAGGTCGAACCAAGGACCTATGGAAGTCGGGGCTACCCCCTCCCCATGGGCAACGCAACAGTGTCCTGAGGAAGGAGTTTAGAGGCCTCATAGTAGCACAGACATCTTTTTCTTTCTAGGTCATGCGAAGGGGCCCAGTCCAAGATCGTACTCTTGCTCTACAAAGACAAGAGACGCTCTCAACGGCTAGGCGCCACTCTCTTTCTGAGTTATTCCAGCTTCTTCATTCTTTCGTGCCGCGGTGAACAAACAAAACAAAAAAAGGGCCGTCTCAGCGGAAGGAGAAGGAACTGCAACGGTAGAGACTACTGACCCTCTTCTTGTTGCTAGCCGTCTGTTACAAGTCCGGGAAGCCTGGAATCCTAAATATGAGGGATCCTTAAAAATAGAGAAGGGCGGGCAGGGCTTCCGCAAGGGCCTCCCCCCTCTTCCCGGTCAAGATAGATGGGAAGGAGCCCTATCAAGCAAGTAAAGGCCATAACCAGCCTCTTTCTTTATGTACGTACACCTTTGTTTCAAGGTGGGGCCGCCCTTCCTCCTGCTAATCCGGCCATTTTCGAACCTGTCTTTCCCACCCCATTCAATTCAATGGAGGACTTATAAATTATTTAGCTTATTATTATTATTATAAAAAAAGACTCAAAAACTAGGGTTCCACACCTTAGCTCGGCTAAATAGTTCCTCGCTGCTTTCAGTTAGTGTTCATTGCTGAGTGATCGCTCGCTATCTGGCTGGAAAAGGTGGTCCGGAAGCTTCCTCTCTCCAAGCAAGCAAGACGAGATCACCACTTCTCTCAGTAATGGACTTCCTTGAATTCTTCCTTAGCCTTAGAAGTCCTTTCATAGATTCTCGAACCTCCGACAGACGGAATCTCCATGCATGCGTTCTTTCTTTCCTTCCCTCAGCCATACATCTTTTTTTTTTCTTTTGGCCGTTTTTGTTAGGCATTGAACCCCACCTTAGGTGCTGAGTGGTGTCCTCCCCTCCCTAATACCTAAAAAAAAGTGTCGTCTATGGAGCCTAAAGCTTAAACCAAGTTTTCAGTCAACTGGTGGAATACATCGCATCAACCTGGCCGTATTCAAAGGATCTCTCAAGAGTGAAAATCTCTCTCCCCTTCTTCTGGCATCACAGCCTATTCTATTCTCTACTCTCTACCAGAATTTGATCACCGGGTCGTGCTAATTCCATACGAATCAGTACTGAGAAGCATGTGCCCATCACTCCAGCAATGGCACCGATGATGAAATATAGAGTCCCTATATCCTTGTGGTTAGTGGAGAACAGCCACCGGACCAGATTTTTCATAAAATTGAGATTATTTTGTTTCCTTCCTTATCAGAGAGGGGCCCTTTAGGGAGCGGGGATTCTTTCTTGAAAAAGGGGGAGTGAGAGGGGAAGGAAGAATGGAAAGCCCTCACTTTATTGATGGGACATTTTGTTTCCCCCCCCCCCCCCCCCCCCCCGGTTCTGGTTCAGGAAAGGGTCAACGCTAGGATCTTACTTCATAGGTACTCAAGATATTGTGTCTGGAGAGGTAGATAGATAGGACTACTAGTTGCTCAATCAGGGCCCTAGCTTTATTGCGAGCCAAAACTTTGCTTCCTCTTCTATAAAAGATATCGGGGAGACCCTTGACCTGGGAGGGCGCTAGCAGCCTTCTTTGTTTAGTTTGTTTAGATAGGCTATAGCCACTTCCTACTAAAAAGACCAGATTAAACCCATGTCGTCCTTCCCTGAAATGGATATAAGAGAAAGAGTGGCTCGTGCATATTTTATTCTTTTAGACAAGTCTAGTAGGCAAGGGAAGAACCATAGTTAGTTGCTGTTTCCATTTGCTTGTTTTTTTTCTTGTTGTTGATACCGGCAAGACCCAGCCAGATGATGTCTGCTGGTTGGTAGTGAGAGGACTCTTAGTACCAGCATACCCAAAAGGGGGGCGCTGATTAAAAAACAATCATTTGATTTTGTTTCTTGCTCTCCCTTAGCAGCGGGGAAGGAGTCCATCTATCTGCCTAACTTTGGTAGATTTCCTCCAACGCGGCGAAAGAAGCAATCCATAGAAAGATTTGGCGCCGCTCACTAAATTCTGTGGTTAATGAGATTTGTAAATCGGTGGTTCCTATTTGGAGAAGAATCAACAGAATAGCTAATAGCATAAAAACAGATCCAAGTAAAGTATAAAGGAAAAACTGATATGCTGCCTTGATCTTTCTTTGTCTTGAACCCCATACCCCTATAATAATGGTAGAGTAAGGGGTGGCCCCATTGATCTCCCAGAAGCGGAAGCTGAATCAGTTGCAGGCTATAATGTAGAATATGCGCGGGATGCGATCCTTAATAGTCCACTGTTGGCGGAAGCCAATGTCCCGGGGTCCCGGGGACTCATTCTGACTGAAACAAGGGGTGGGTCTTTCTTCTCTTGAGCCTTTTTTTTTTCATTGATCTTGCCACTTAGAACTGGTAGGTAGGTCTGTCTTTCTCTGGATCCCGCTGAGCTGAAAGACATAATACATAGATAAAAGATCGTTTAGATCCGGACCTGGCTCTCGAAAGCTCATGTGCCGGAGGTGGGAAGATATGGGCTGGAAAAGCATGTTAATAATCACCGCAGGCCCTTATGCCCCGAATGCTCAACTTCGCCCCAGAAGTGGAACTAACTGGAGGGTCGGTATGCGAAAAGAGGTCTCCCTTGTAACAGGAGTGAAGAATGACTCGACCCGACCACAAGAAGACTTCACCATAGGAGGACTCACTGGAGTAGTCCCGGCAAATTCTGGGCTAGACATTGCTCTACATGATACTTATTATGTGGTTGCACATTTCCATTATGTACTTTCTATGGGAGCCGTTTTTGCTTTGTTTGCAGGATTTCACTATTGGGTGGGTAAAATCTTTGGTCGGACATACCCTGAAACTTTAGGTCAAATCCATTTTTGGATCACTTTTTTCAGGGTTAATCCGACCCTCTTTCCCATGCATTTCTTAGGGATTTCGGGTATGCCACGTCGCATTCCAGATTATCCAGATGCTTACACTGGATGGAATGCCCTTAGCAGTTTTTTAATGGGCGATGCTTGGTTACAATTTTGAATCCATTATTATATGTTTGCTCTAGTTTTTGTTGTTTTTGATGTTGAAAGGGTTTTTGTTTATCCATGGGCAATGAGTTTTGATGTATTGGGGGTCTCCGTATTTATAGAAGCTTTCATTTTCGTGCTTATCCGGTGCAGTTTGAGCTACTGAAGGAAAGAGATGAAGTCTCTCCCTTCGCCTTTGGAGAGGAGAAAGCAGAGAAGAAAACGTCCTTCGCGCAAGTTATTTTGCTTCCTGCGCCCTTACTAGTAAATGGGCTCTTCGACCAAGGAGGCATCCTGGTAGGAAGGCCAACCACTACATAAGCCGCCATCCGTCCAGGAGAGAAAGGAGCTACCTTTCTTTGATCAACCTTCCCGGGCGGGGAAGAGAACGAAAATAGGCCGCGGATGGTGGTCCACATATCAAGGTCAGAATGGGATCGGGTGTTTTCACATCTCACCGTAGTGCCCGGTTTGTCTTGATTTCCGATTGATGAACAAGAAGGAAAATGGAACTCTTGGATTTTGTGACTCGCCCCCGGCTACGTGTCCTTTGGACCCTTCGCCCGCCCGCCACCAATGGAAGCAAGCTAGCCCCTTATGTTGGTAGCCCCTTTCCCACCCTACCCGGATCTTCTAGTTAATAGCTACCCATCATCTTGATAGTAGACAACACTTGATTCCTTTATTTGTTTGTTGCATTTCCACCATAAAGTTATTTTCCAACCCAATCCTATTTGAGAAGAGCCCCGGCAGTGCTCTCACTTTCTTAAAACCTGTATTTATTTTTCGATAGCCAACCTTATGCTACACATAAGCCTTATCCACGCCAACTCTGATGCAAGCCGTCTCTCCTACCTTGACTTTGTCAAGTACCACCGATACAAAAAATTAATCTCAAGTGATTAGGCGGGGACAGGATTCGAACCTGCAGTCTTCAGATCATGGGCCTGATGAGTCGACCAATTCCTCTATAGGCAGTGAGTTTAAATCTTTCCTACTTACTTATATAAAAAGCATTTTCGTGCTAAATAGTCAATCTTTTTTTTTTTAATCTTTTGCTTTCGCGTCCTTTTTTTTCTTCTTGGCTGATTCCTACTTTGAAAGAATTAGATTCTATTCGTCTTCTTTATTCTTAAGAGAACCCCCCACCCGAACCATTTTTAAGACCACTAAGCCCTCTCGAATGAGTTTTACTATAGAAGCTTTCAACGTACACCCGGAACTCATCGAAGAGCCAAATATCGTAGTGGTTGTGGGCCCCCGGAAAAATTTTTATTCTTGAACTCGCGAAATCTATTTTTAGTACTTTTGATAGGAAGTGAAAAACGAGTGTCTTCTGCGTGCTTTGTTCCCCATAAAGGAATAACAGCTTTGTCTTGATGGGCCTCTCAAAAATCAGTTGGCAGGCAACCCAATCTATGAGTAGGTACTTCTCACCTAGTTCCTCAATGTCAGACTTCTTGGGGTCACCATACTCCTTCAGATATTTTTGTATCCATTCGGGTACGGTGCTTTCTATATCACGCAATATCTTTAAATCCTCAAACGCCTCTTTGATCCTCGGTAGTGAGGTTAAGATTTTCATTTTCACAAGGTCATCCCTACCTATACACTTGGTACCAATCTTCTAACCCCTCTATCCTTTCTAAGACTTTACAAAGGAAGATAAAATCCTGGGATTAGATCGATCTGATGTTGAATGTCACATCTTGTCCCCGTATTTTTCATTAAAAAGAGTGATTTAAGCATTCACAAACTATAAGCTATGAGGACTTCCTTACTCAACTAGAATAGAGACAGTAAGACCATCCCACAGGTAAGATTGAAGACCTCTCCTCTTCACTAGCTGCTGATTTATGTATAGGATTCCATTCGCCCCATGGTTGGGAACTAATGATTGGCTCTGTCTACAAAGATTTTGGATTTGCTCATAATGATCAAATTATATCCGGTCTTGTTTCCACTTTCCCAGTCATTCAAGATACCATTTTTTCACCTCTACTAAGTAAGTTTGCCGTTTCTTTCAGAATGCACTGAAAAGCTCAACGCGCTCGTATCTGAGTCGGGGGTCATTTTTCTGTATAAGCGGATATGGGGATATGGATTTCACCTTATGGGGAATAGGTTGCTGAAACAGCAACATTATTTGAACTTTGAGGATTTTGTGTAATAAGTTTTTGATAGTCAGCAACTCCTGTTAAAAAATAATCGCAGAAATCCAATGAGGTAGATCAGCTGCGACTCCCCCAATACGAAAATAATTATGCATCATTCTCATCCCGGTGGCAGCTTCGAATAGATCATATACTAATTCTCTTTCTCTGAAAATATAGAAGAAAGGAGTCTGTGCGCCAATATCTGCCATAAATGGGCCAAGCCATAACAGATGAGAAGCTATACGACTCAACTCCAACATAATTACTCTGATATAGCTGGCTCTTTTAGGTACTTGAATATTTCCCGTCGTTGTGTCTGGGAAGAGGGGTCCTACCTATGCTTGGTTGGGAAAAGGGTCGGATAAGGGAAAACTCCAGAGATTGCTTCGAAGTAAGATCCTAGCGTTGACCCTTTCCTGAACCAGAACCAGGGGGGGTGAGAGGGAAAGTGAAGTGATCTCTTCCTTAAAGATTGAGATGAGTCGATGTCAGTCGATGGTGTGAAAACACTTCCTGATGTCGAATTCCAAAAACCAGCGAGAGGTTATGGAGCTATTCTCTTTCTTGGATTTGATTATAGTAGAGAGCGGTAAGTTAGTGCTGTTCTAAGGAAGTGGTAGCTGTTCCAGTACACAAAGAAGGTGGGTTGGGGTTTAGGAGGTATTTTGAGCGCATGCTTGTTGCTTTAATAGAGAAAGGGGTTGGCATTTCATTCTTTGTTGTGGGGTTGTCACGGATTGGTCGGCCATACGGATAAGGAAGTCCAATGAGTTTTTTCTTTGTGGAGGAGGCACTCTTCCTTACCGGGAGGGCTTCTCTTATGGCCTTCACCTCCCGCCCGGCCCAGAAAGAGAACCCAGCCTCCTTCTAATCCATTCATTTCTGCAAGCAGGGGGGATCCAGAGCTAAGCCCCCCTGCTATTGCATAACCTAAAAAAGCTATAAGCAAAGTACCAAAGGTGCGCTCCCGCCGGGCGACTAAGAAAGAAAGAGCTTTGCGCTTGAATTGAAGTGATGAGGTCGCAAAGAGGGAAGTAGGGCTCCTATTGAAACGCTTTCCCGAAATCAAGGGCGTCTGTCTTTAATGCTTGATTTTATCCTCAATCACCTTCGGCATTCGACTAAAGCTGTGATTAAGACCCTGCCTTCTTGCCTTTAGCTGTTAGACAAGTGGTACCTGATGAAAAACGTAAGAATATAGAGTAGTTACCAGAACCGAAAAACACCATTCCTAAGGATGTTCTCTGAGTCCAGTTCTCATGAATATCTTCTTACATGAACTCGATTGTGAGATGGAAGACTTAACCAAGAAGGTGGAAGGTAAGCTAGGTTATGTGAGATATGCCGATGATATGATATTTGGCATAAGGACTGAATCGGGGTCTGAATGGGTGTATCAACACTGGAAGTCACATTTTGAGAAGGTGGTTAAGAGGATGAAATTTCCACAATGGAACGGAACGTGGAGGATGTGGGTCCTTTCTCTTTTAGATCTTGGATCCAATTAATCGATCAATAAAGAGGCTAATCTCTTTTGTTTGGGCCGGTAGCTTACCTCCGACGCACCTCGCTTTCTCTTGAACAAGGGAAGGGCAGCATAGCATTAACTTTAATTGAACAAGCTCAACCTTGAAAAAGAAAGGTGGTAGGCCGAAGAACCGTTGAACGCTTCAACTTGGCCACTGAAGAAGGCGAAGATTGGGCAAAGACTAGGCCAACTTACTGCTTACTGCCATGCCATGGTTTAGGCTTTAGGCTCCATAGACAACACTTTTTTTTAGGTATTAGGGAGGGGAGGACACCACTCATCACCTAAGGTGGGGTTCAATGCCTAACAAAAACGGCCAAAAGAAAAAAAAAAGAGATGTATGGCTGAGGGAAAGAAAGAAAGAATGCATGCATGGAGATTCCGTCTGTCGGAGGTTTGAGAATCTATGAAAGGACTTCTAAGGCTAAGGAAGAATTCAAGGAAGTCCATTACTGAGAGAAGTGAGCAGTCTAAACTTCGACCCTTATTTCTTCCAATTATGTTCTTATACCCAAGCCCTGAAAAAAGATCAAGAGTCTTGTGGAGGATAATTTCTCACTTCTCTTACTAAATCAGTGAGAAAGTGCTTCGCGATGGGTCACGTCGCGGTCTCAAAATGGAAGTTTTTCGCCTTTCTTAAGATAGCGCAGAAGGTCTTTTAGGGCCGCTATGTTCGCATCCCCCGACTCATAATCGAAGTGGTCTCGTGCGATCTCATGCGCGGCCATCATGAAGTCGGGTCTGAGCTGCCTGCGGTTACAGAATCGCCCGCAGAAGCCCCCTTGACTCTCTCTCTATAAAAAAAGCTTTCTGCATCATAAGTCATTCATCTTTATGCAAAAGGAGGCATTGGTTAGACCAAATGGCATTATTATAAACTCTAATGCTCCAGCCTCACGCAGGTCGTCTTGCCCTCGTCGCCCTCGGCTATCCGCACTTGGTAGTACCCCGGTCGCCAGTCCAACTTGGTGAAAGACCTTGCCGCACCTAATTGATAAAAAAGTCCGCGATGAGTGGCACGGGCTCTTTTTTTATTTTGAGTGTTGTTATGGGCCCGATACTAAAATGACCACCATTCGTGGCATTCTTGCCTTGGCTGCAATAAAAAAGTGGCCCTTATTTCAACTTGACGTGAAGAATGCTGCCTTTCAACAAGATAAGGGAAGGGGGGATCCGCAAGATTTTCTATTCAGCCTCCTCCAACTCCAGGCTTCTCTTCTCCTAGGAATCCTAACTTGGTATGCAAGCTCAAGAAAGCGATTTACTTTACGGCCTCCGACAAGCTAAAGCAGGCACCAAGAGCTAAGAAGGGGGCCTGCTTTCAGAAATTTAGCTCGTTTCTCACTGCTTCATTGTTGATAAAGGGTTCCACTGTAGCTGTGCAGATTCTTCCATCTTTCTTTGTCGACGTCATGGTCGTTACCTCATCCTTCTTTTATACGTTGACGACAACATTCTCACCGAGAATAGTTGGCATTCTATAAGCGACTTGTCGAGTCTACAAAGCTTTGCTTCTTGTAGTCAGCCCGTAATGCCTCCCTTCATTTGCTTGCCTCCTTCCACCTAATTCCATTCGGTTTGCAAGCGGCAGTCTCTTTTCTCCCCAAGAAATTACCTTCACGTCAAGTTGAAATAAGGGCCACCTTTTGATTGTAGCCAAGGCAAGAATGCCACGAATGGTGGTCATTTTAGCAACCTGGGGCAAATCTTTCCGCTCTATTTAAAGGGGTTCGACTTCATCTTTTTGAAGGAATCCTTTAGCTACTAATCTAGCTTTGTATCTCTCTACCGAGCCATCCGCTTTATGCTTGATCTTGTAAATCTTCTTGCAGCCAATGGCTTGTTTCCCTGCAAGAAATGAGACTCAGTCTTCTTCTTTTTTTCCTTCTTCCTGCATAGCATCTCTCCAGCAAGAATATTCCATCTCCCCTACCCTTTGGTTTCCTTGAAGTTGCTGGGGAACAGAGAGGGTGAGAACATAGAAGACTGATATCCATTTTCAATCTTCTTCGGTATAGCTCCGCTCCCGGGATGGATGCAAGGAAAATGGATAGTGATCAATACATACGAAGGGGAGGGCAGGGTACCATTTTCGTTTTTAGTTTTATTTTTCCTGCTACTTCCACTGAAACTACTTGCTATGTCCTCCTTCACACTCCCGGGCATTCATCCAAAGCTACCACCAGACTAGCTCGCCTGAATACCGAGTCTTTCTCCGCCGCCAACTCGACGTCGTCGTCACCTGCAAGATAAGGCCAAAACCTTGAACTAAACAAGCGAGAAAAGCCCTTTCTATTTAGTAAAGCGCACTAGCTGCAATCAAACTAAAGCGCACACTAGAAAGTGCTTCGTTCGAAAGGCGGGACACCTCTTGAGACTCCTTCACCCCCTGAGACGCCTGATCCTCAAGCTCATCACCCTGGTACCGCTGCTCATCCTCAGGTTTCAAGAAAAAAAAGTTTAGAAGCCTCCTCCGGGTAAAAACTCTCGAAGACAAGGATTCAATCTTTATTCGGTGAAGATGGTCTTGGATTATGTCCGATTGTGGCATCAACTGACGTTTTCAAATTTTAATTTACCATATCTAATCTAATTGAGTGAGATTAATTCACCACCGGGGTTCTTAGGGGGGCTAACTAAATTCTTTCATCTTTCACTGCCTTTAGCAACTTTCTGAATGAAATGAGTTAGTGCCTCTAAGCCTAAAGCCTAAAGAAGTCAGAGTTGTTCTCCTGCTTCAGCTTTACTGTTCACTAAAACCTTGTTAATGATCCTTCAAGTGAGTGAAGTGACCGTAAACAACACACTTCAATCATTTATGATGATCCCTCCAAACAAGCACAGGCTTATCGCTAAATGTCTCTTTTATTACGAAGACCGCCGGGCCGCGAAGCTTATCCGGGGGATGTTTTTTATTTGCATTCAAGTATTCTGCATGAATATGCTTTTGCACTGGGAATATCTCATAGCGAGAAGGCCCAGACATCATACAGGATGGGATGAGAATGGAGGCATTCCAGCCCAACATACTTCGGTGAATGGGTCGAGAGAGATAGGGAGGGGAGTGGGATACAGGAAGTATAGTAAAGAGTTGAGTGGCTATCCAACCATTCGGAGGGAGGTTTCAGCAAGCGGGTAAACCGATGATGACTAGTAAAAACTTAGGTAGGTCGATCATCGCTCATCTTTTTATGAACACGGAATGATCAGCATTCCTTCTCTGGAAACCCATCTATCTTCGTCATAACCAAACTTCATATCTCAAACCAAGCCCGAGGAGACTGCTTGAGTCCATATCTCGCCTTTTTTCACCTGAAAACTTTCCCTTCCTCCCCCTGAGCTCGAAAACCTGGTGGAGGACTCATATAAACCTATTCGTGGAGGTCTCTTTTATGATGCGGTGGAGTCTTTTGATGATCTCGTGAAGCACCTGAAATGGAATTCCTTTATCGGGTGGGAGGGTTTAGAGCCAGTTAAGCCAATAGCACATATCTAGCAGTAGCTTCAGTAACACTAGCTGCATCGGTAGATCATTGATTAGCATACCTTCTCTGAATAGTCTACGTGGCCTCCTAGTTTCTACTACTATTCATTCTAGTTAATCCAGTAATGCAGACAGCCCTTACTCTCTTAAAGAGCATGAGGTTTAGCGTCAACAACATTCATTGACTCATCAATTGAGATGGGCTGAAGCCCTGCTAGCGAAGGAATGCATCCAACAGTGTTCTGTCTCATTGGTCCTCTCATGCTAGAATTTGCTCATAAATCCACTTTGTTCTCCCAGAAATCACTTCAATTATAATACATGACTTATGTGACTTCGATCTGAGACCTCTCGATTCAGAGAGGAAAACTTGAATTTCACTCTTTAATATGAATTCAACCGAGTGGGAGACTAAAAAAGTAGTGGCAGGAAGCAGCACACCAGAAGCTGTGGGACGAACTCCTTCTTTTAAATATTCCAATCAGTACGGCAATTCGTAAATCAACAATAGGTAAACCAGCAAAATAGACACGCCTGCAAATTTTAGGTTAGGCACGAAGGGCATTCTGAGGATGTATTTCATCGACCAGACACCCATATATTGATTTGTTGAAAACAGCTCCTTCTTCTACCGCACCTATTTATATTGCTACAATCATGCTTACCGATATGCAACTGACTGTGAACAGGACATATGGCCGGGCAGGACGGCTTTGCTTAAGACCGGAATGCTACCCCCGCTCGAACTCAAGAACTAAAATTGCTCATTCCCGCTCATGCTTGCTATAACAATTTATTTAAATATATCTCCCCGCTTTGTTCCCGGCTTTGAATTCGCGATAGATCTTAGCCTCGTCTGCGGTCGACAACTTAAAGCCTTTTGCCCATATTGGCCTTCACTCCAAACGATCGGTTCGAGTCTGCTGCCGCAATTGGCAATTAATTGGATAAGCTGTGGTCGTTCGTAGGCTCACTCACCTCTAGCTCTTCTTCTTTGGGATGAAACCCCCGTCCTTGTTGAACCTGTGTTAGTAAAGTAAAGCTCCAAAAAATGAGAGATTAACCTGCGGTGCGGATCTGACTCGACTAAGGAAAGATCTACTCTAAAAGATCAGAGAAAGAAGAGCGTTTGATCTACTAATAGCGGCATAAGAAGAGCAACTATACTGGCATTTGCTTCAACCTAAGCAAGACGTATTTTTGAGATATAATGATCCATACTCTCTGTCGGGGGGCTTAGGCTTGGCGACCCAGGCTCTGTCCACCAAACCAATATCAAATATCTCTGTTGGGGACCTAGGCTTGTGGCACCCCCTCTCTCTTAAAGGCTGTTAAAAATAAATCTCCAACGACGATGAAGGAGTAGGAGTAGGAGCTAATTCAGACGCAATCAAATGATTACGAGATAGACAATGAGACAAAGCCAAGAGGGGAGAGCACTTAGACAATTCACTTTGAGTACAGCGAAGTCTGCTGGTAGGAATTCCTCAGGGCGTATTACGGTTTTTCACCGAGGGGGTGGATCGAAGCGATTGTAGTGAAGAATTGATCTGAAACGAAGCACCCCCGAAACCTACTTTCTTTTCTGACAAAATCAACCCCGGTCACGACTTCCTGTTGATATTGATTGAGTTTTAGGGACTTTCGTTGACTGAACCCATCCATAAACCTAGACCCCGACAACCTTCGTAACCAAAGAGTCACGACAACATCAAAAGGTGACCTTTGGATTCTTAAGTAGGGGAGCAAGGAGGAGCACGTAGGAATGCCGACCATTACATAAATAAGCCACTAGCCGACTGATCCCGTTGATCATATAATTGGGAGGGAACGTGTCACATTAGAGGTGAACGATCAGAGATGTCCTATAATTACCACGGTCCCTCTTTTAGTAGACTAAGCTATGAATATGAATGAAGAAATGAATGCCGGGCTCTTTCTTTCACTGCTAACCCCATTTTCTTAATGCTGAGACTTTATCTTTCGTCGAGCCCCGAGCTTGTGGTCCTCCTTTTAGATGCCCCGAAAATAACGTTCGACTTGCATGTGTTAAGCATATAGCTAGCGTTCCTTCTGAGCCAGGATCAAACTCTTCTTTTGAGTATGATTGGGCCCTGCAGTGGTATAACCTGGTGAACCGGGCGTACTACTGAACACATGATTCTCTCTCCTGAGCCCTATTATATATACACCAACTCGATCAAAATCAAAGAAAACTTATTAACTACATCAAAAACCTCTATTCCTGACGTGAACGGACGCTTTCAGTTAGTTATACTTTAAAAACTATATATAAAAAATGATAACAAGCGTGCGATATTTATAAACATTTCAACCAAACTCTTTGTTTGCGAAGGCCTAAGGATAATGCGATATTGAGTCAACAAGCTTACCTTACCTTATATTAGAGAACGGTTTGGAACCCTTGAAAGCCCTAAATCCTTGACTTAAGCATTGTATAAGTGCTTAAGGCTCCTTCGGGCCGTGGCCACAACTATTATATAAGGCAAGGCTTGGAAGTAAGCTACCAGTGCCTATCGGCGAGAACTAGGCTTGGCTTGGTTAGTAGTGCCCGCCCATTCTGTCTCGCCCGCCTGCCGGCCCGCTCTGAAGAATTCATGGGCCGGTAGGCAGGGCGTACGGGGACCTTCGAAGAAGTGCCTTGACGCACCGCAGCCACTACTTTGACTCCTTTTATGCAATTATGAACATCACAGAACTTTATCAATTCCAAGGCAACTTATCCTTTTGGAGCTGACGTAACAAACTACGCGAGCCTCCCAACGAAGCCAACATAAATCCTATCCGAATAAAAAAAAGAACATCTTTGCTTGCGGGGGCAGGAGTGGAAACGTCTGAGAGAGCGCTTCGTGAAAGAATTGTGTGGCGCGATGAAAGGTTTCCCGTTGGGGTTTCCGGCCCCCCCAGTCTTCGCCTAATTGTCGAAAGCTTCGGCCCTATGGAGTAAAGGGAAATGAAGATCCGGAGTGTTTGGACGAGAAAGAAAGGCTATGCAGCAAGCTGAGTTATACCGAAACACTCTTTTCTGGGCATACGAGAAAAGAGTCCAGCCGAGCATATTGGTTTGCGAGTTTCTTGATCCCGAAAATCTTGTACTCAGAGAGACTCAGCCATCGAGGACTTTCTCACACCTTTATGTCTCCATCTCTCGAGTCGAGCTCAATCTCTGGCAGGTATTGTTTGGTCTGGAGTGCGGTGCATCTTTCTGGATGATGAACCTCTGTTTGAAGATGAGTAGATCGGGAATCTAACCTAGTGAAGAAAACGCCTACTTATAAGTCAGGCGCACTAGCGAACCAAGCAAGAAAACGGCTGGATTTACTAGCTAGCTCGTGCAATCAACGAAAAATGCCTTCGCCTTAGTAAGGATGCCTGCTTTGGTACTTTGAGTCTAATCTTAGACAAAGAGCAAGGAGGAGATGAAGCACTGCTGGGTAGACCATGGCTCCAACCAGGGTGGTTCATGACTGGGCTAATCAAAAAAAGTTTCAAGTAGTGAAAGGCAGGATGGAAGGCGGAAAAGGCTTGGCTTTGTTTCACAGAAAAAGGACTAAGGAAATGGACTATATTGCTTGCCACTTCTCTATTCCCGACTTGAAATCCATAAAGAACTTTAAGAGAGGATGAACATTCTCGAGAACCATAAAAGAAAATACCGACTAAACCAATCACAGCAATACCAGTTACAGTACCTATTGTCCAAAGAGGAATCCTTCCAGTAGTCAAGCATCCCAAATAAAGTACCCCTGCTTCCGGCTAGTACACAAGAAAGCTACTAAGCTAGTAAGCTAGTATACATGCATTTGCCCGATTGCTTTAAGAGAAGCTTTACCTCCTAGTTTCCACCTGTCCTGTCCAAAACTATGGAACTCATCTAAGATGTAGATTTTCCTACTGTACTCCAGCTTGGTAGTTTCCACCGCCTGTCCAGGGTTGAGCCCTGGGATTTGACGGCGGACTTAAAAAGCCACCTACAGACGCTTTACGCCCAATCATTCCGGATAACGCTTGCACTTTTTCACTCTTTCATATACTTGGGGATTTCACTTGGAAAAGAAAATGTTCCATACTAATGGATTCGGGTCCATAACCATGGGTTCCAATGTACGAGCACTTACCAATGAGGCCCTATCGATTAATCTCATTTTTCAATTATTCAACCATTTCATTTTACCAAGTTCAATGTTAGTCAAATTAGTCAACATTTCTATGTTTCGATGCAACAACAAGATGTTATTTGTAACAAGTAGTTTTGCTTGAATTGAAGTGATGAGGTCGCAAAGAGGGAAGTAGGGCTCCTACTGAAACGCTTTCCCTCCCTCAAAAGGCGACCAGCTTTCAATACTAGTTGTTACGTTACGCTGCCATTTTTCCAATATCATTGAATAGCATGGCCTGGGGCTAAGGTCACTTAAGTGGGAGAGCCGTGTTATGGGTGACCTTATTGCACGGTTCAGAGAGCACTTGTGTATGTGATGCAAGTGAACGTTTACGAAGGAATCGCTTTCAATGACAATTTATCTTTAGCAATCAGCCATCAGCCGTCTTCAAGCTGTCGAATATAGATAGGAGATCCACTTCAAGTTCAAGGCTGGTAGCAAGCGTAAGTGCAATCGCAATCCCTATGAATTTCATTAATCAATCTCTCTCCGGCACAAAAAATATTTAGACTTCAAACTCAAATTTCAAATTTGAATAAGAAGATTTTCTTTATTCATTTCTATATCTAATTGATACGTCATTGAATGAAAGTACTATCATGTATCAGAATGTAAGATAATGCAGATGTGTATTTCTTTGTCTTCATATACACTATATGGTAAGTACGGGAAATATAGGAAAAATGTAGCATTAATGAATTTGCAATTGTGGATACATATGTATCCTTACCATACTAAAATGACTGCTATTATTGGTATCAAACCAATAACAATTCATACAAGCTAAATCTTCTAATCGATAAGGAGTACTAAAAAAGGTGCTAATGGCAGTCAGACTCCTGCGGGTAATGATAAGCTTAAAAAATGAAGCCCATTTCTTTGAAATCCCACTATAGTAATACCAATAAAAATAGAAAATGATAGACCCAAAGTAATGAGAAAATGACTTGTAACACTCTCTCCTAGGTTGTAGAAGCCCTAACAATCTTCTTTATATATTCACTTGCAGCGTTCGCAGCATTCAACAATTCACTCGCTGCGCTGTCGGTCGCTCGCTCGGACGCTGTCTCAGACTCTTTCAGAGCCTCACCTCATTCGCAGCACCCAGGATTCTATTTTATCATCAATCCAATCACCGTTCACATTGTTTCTTTTTCTTATCAATGAATATATCTCTTTACTTGTATGACTTAGATGTCTCGTATTTCTCGAAAAAGCGATTCGATTGATGGGATTTGAGCGGGCGCGGAGAAGGAAAGGCCAAACACTTCGGCCTAACGGGAATGAGCAATGACGAAATGACAAGATGAGGTGCTCCGGGCACCCCCATTTAGATTTACAAAGAAGGGTCGAAGGTTCCCCTCTCTTTAAAGGGGTTCGACTTCATCTTTTTGAAGGAATCCTTTAGCTACTAATCTAGCTTTGTATCTCTCTACCGAGCCATCTGCTTTATTCTTGATCTTGTAAATCTACTTGTAGCCAATGGCTTGTTTCCCTGCAAGCAATGAGACTCAGTCTTCTTCTTTTTTTCCTTCTTCCTGCATAGCATCTCTCCAGCAAGAATGATTGAAGGCTTCAGCAAATGATTCAGGTTCATGAGAAGATTGAACTGAGATGAGGTAAACTCGATTTTGGGGAAAACTTTTTATAAGATAAGACAAAAATCCTTCAACGGGATAAGAAAGTTGAGAGGATCGACGAACCTGAGAGAGGGATTCAAAATCTGAGGAAGTGTCTGGAAGGGAAGCAACTAGGCTAGACTGCTGATCTTCTGGAGTAGTCCTAGCCTGGGAGACATAATGTAATCACCGCTGAGAATAAAGATGCTGTGCCGGGTGACTGCTGTTCTATATCTCCATGAATCTAGGCACTTTTTTTTGCTCGCATTGTATCATTTGGTCTACGTACCGGAACTGATAACATTCGAGATTATGAAGGATTATACACAAAAGATCCTTTTTTGGCTCTCTCTTTAGCCCTATCTCTCTTATCCTTAGGAGCTCTTCCTCCACTAGCAGGTTTTTTCAGAAAACTTCATTTATTACAAATATGTTGAAGCAGGGCGGGACAGGAAGGAGCCTCTGAACAACCTGATGAACCGCGCTAAGTGTGCTTTTCTGGCGTCTTTGAGTTTATGTTATGAGCCAACCTTCTCTGAACAACTCGATGAATTTAGTAGATCTTTTTAGGAGGACCCCATGACTATAGATAAAACCTATCAAATTTTTACAGTGCGATGGTTGGCTGTTCTTCTGGGTCAACCCACCCCGAATGGGAAGAAGAGGGTCAGCCAAAGAGCGGGCAACTCCACTTTGTACATTTGCTGAGGCAGACCAATCGGGCATTTTCGAAAAGGGAAGGGAACTTCTCACCGAAGGAGGCAGTAGGAATGAAGGAGGCGGGAAGCTACCGCTTCTAGAATGCAAGCTTATCCTTGACTTTTTTTTTTGGTTGGAAGAGGCTTCGTCCAGAAGAATGGTATCGTCTGCAGGTTCAACGCTCGTATTTCTGGAGCGAGAAGCATTCCTTTCTCCCTCGCTTCTACGCAGGCTTTTTTTATAGAGAGAGGGGCGGAACTTACTTAGCCTTCTCCCCTCTGACTATTTGAATATTATTACAATCTTCCAACATAGAGAAGGAAGAGTTTCTTCCAATCCTATATCATTTGTTGATAGATAGGGCCGATAGCCACCTGACGAGAGAGGTCTTTAAGGATATTGTGGACAGAGCGGAGGCTCTCGCTTTTTCTTCTCGCTAACGATCGGCATTCTTTACTTCCTCATTCCGGCATGATCAAAGAAGCTATGACTGACCTGGTCCCCTTTGAAGACAAGACCTTCCTTTTTCTTTCTGTGCTTTTCAGCTTTTTAATTGTATACAGCTCCTCTTTCTTTCCTAGCGCAATGCTTTATTGCACGCATATAATAAAGACCATACTCTTTTTCATAGCCTTGAGCAACCAGGCGAGCTTTCTTACTCGTGAGAAAAGCCTTTTGCTACAAGCTGTTTGTACCTCTATATAAAAAAACAATCTTACTTGTTTTTTATCTTGTAAGCCCACCTTGACCCAACAATCTTTTTGTCACGTAGTGGAAAATTCTTTCATCTAATCTTTCAAGAAGTTATATAAATTGGATTGGCGCCCTAGACCGTTTTGGGTGACTTTTTCATGTTTGTCCTTGGAAATAAGAGACAAATGTTCAGCCCATTTTTCTAAAGAAGAGATTGAAGAAGCGGTGTTCAATCTAGGGGAGATCTTACTAATAATAAGAAAAGGGCTTCTTTAGAAACCCAACAGTGAAGGGATTTGACTATCCTACTGTTCGGGTTGTTTAACCCTGCAGCCCTATTTTAGAAGTGCGTTTGAACTTGGTACTTATCCTTTCATTTAAGAAAGGCTCGAGAGACCTACTTGCCACAAGGCTTTAAAGAAGGCCGAGGAGCGGGCTTGAACGCTTTGGTTTTTATGCTTTGACCTTGCTTATATATCAAGGCTGAGTCTAACTCCTTGTGAGAGCCCAACTCACTTCTCTCTCCTTAACGTCTGGTACCATTACCCCGCCACTCTGCCTGTCTTCTTGTGGCCGGGTCGGGTCATTCTTCACTCCTGTTACAAGGGAGACCTCTTTTCGCATACCGCTTTAGAGTGCTCTTTTTTGCTTCTATGTGAGGGGGGGGTGACAGTCGGACTCCGGTAAGGAGACTGAATGGCAACCTCCTGCACAGAAGTTTGAGGACACATTAACGGGAAAGAGAAGTGCAGAGGTTGGCAATAAGTTCTTTCAAAATTGACTATTTGTCCCTCTGTTAGAGGTGCTCCAGAAATGTCTGCAATCGAGTAAATAGCTCTACGAATGAATGGATCGGATCGAATTGGAAAATGGAAATATTTGTACAAGTTATACCTTTCGTGGATCAAATTATTTCGTGGATTGGATTTCACTTGACTGTCTACGGCTCCATTGCGTGTGCTCGAGGTAGAAGTTTTGTATAAATGTATCGCCATGCTATTAAGTATTTTGATTTAAGTTCTTTTCTTTCTAAGAGGTGGAATAGAATAACCCATTTGAAGCGTAATGATCATACGTCTGTAATGCATTGTATGTCCCATAATAGGTCTCATTCTTCTACCCTTTCCCGGGAGTCGATGACTATTTATAGCTATTACCTTGACACCAAAGAAGAGTTCATCTGAATCATTCTCTTGAACCTCATCCTCTTCATCATAAATGATCCGCTTGCCCCGAAATGACCTAGCCCAATAGGGAAATCCCAATGAATTGGGCCTTTCGATACAATCAAATAGAAAGCCCCAAGAGCGCCATATTCTAGGAGCCCAAACTATGTGATTGAATAAATCATCCTCTATCTGTTGCGGGTCGAGGACTCCTTCTCCTTCCCCTTCTTCAAACTCTGATTTGTATTGTTCATAGAGAAATCTCTGATCAACGATAGAACAAGATCCATTTTGCATCATATCTAAGGGATTCCTTGGTTCGGGCCGAAGAAGCAATGTCACTCGATCATTATCAAATCGACTACAATCTTTTTCTGTCTGTGAGGATCCCACCAGAGCGCCTTCTACTTCACACTGAACTTTTGATATATACGTCCCATTACTAATTCAAGGAAATAGGATATTAATAAGATCAAACAAGGATCCCATCTCTCTTAGCGAGGGAATTCAATTTTTTTTTTAAGTTTAAGGGTCGAAAGAATACAACAATAGAATTCCTATCAATAAATAATAAAGAAAACAAGAGTAAAGGTGAAGTACACACAAATAAAAAAAATAGGTAAATAAAAGATTTAAAAGGCCCGTAATGATCGTAACCCTTGCCGCTGATGGTTATGGGTAAACCACAGTCAAGCAGAAAAGAAAGCCTCTCGGAGAAAGTTTTCGTCGAAGAACCTAAAGGAGCATGGGTCATATATTTTACGGAACGTCGTTCTTGCCAAGGTTGTATGTCTTTTTTCAGCCTACTCAAGTCCAAACCATTGGGACCCCTTAGTGGTTCTAACCAGGGAGGGAAGTTCTTCGAAATAGAAAAGAAGAATGAGGTCATGATCGGAAGTGAATGTGATCCCCGCTTCTAGAATAGTGTCCTGCAGATGGTCTTCCCAATCCGAGTAGATTAGGAAAAGATCCAGTCTGCATCGGATTTCCATTTCCTCATGTTAGACCAAGTGAAATAAGCGCCATAGAGTGGGAAATAAAAGCAAATAAGAAAAAAAATGCGTAGTTTTTTAAGGATTAAACAAAAGGATTCGCAAACAGAAGTGCTAATGCTACAACCAGTCCATAAATTGCAGGATCGAAGAGCTTAGTGTGAAACGCTCAGGAAAGGAGCAGAGAAGGGGTTGTGCGCCCTCCGCCCCATCTTACTCATAATAATGAAGGGCTTTGATGCCAGCAAGCAAGCACCCTTGTAGTTGTTGGGGAGTAGGGTTCCAAACCTTGTTTTTGAGTCTTTTTATATAATAAGCTAATCGGTTCGAGAAATCAAAATAAAAGGATCGAACCATTTCTTCTGACCCTTTTTCAAATTGGATAAATGTTGGTTGATCGTATATTTCATTATAGTTCTATGACTCAGAGTATCATTTCCTATTTGATCCCTTTGAATTCCATATTCGAAGTTATGATCGGATCTATTCATTAAAAAGAATCGATTCAATACATTTCTTATGTACCCATAGAGGAATTGTATAGTACGAAATAACATAAAAATAGATTCATTAAAAAAAATATATGTATGACCTTCTACTCGATACTCAAATTGTTTATTTTTAACAGGAATCAATAAAAAACAAGAAATCTTTACTCGCCTGCGAAAACAATACTAGACTCAACTTCCACACCTGCCTCTCCACTCGTGCCTAGCAGCTTATTCGCCGCTAGGCGAATTGGTTGTTTTTGTCGGCGTATCGGTTGAAGTAGATTCTTATTTTTGATCAATCAAAACCCCTTCCCAAACTGTACAAGCTTCTTCCAAAGCATACGGCTTTCTGGATGTAGATGATGATATCTATACATATAGATCTGATATATCTCATATAATTCTTATATATATAGTAAAATGAAGTACCACATGAGTGGATATATAGGAATCAAAATCTACCGAATCACTCATGTTATGATCTTCTACATCCTAGGTCTTCCCGATATAGTTTTATTCTGTTTATCGTATCGGAGGTTATGTTCCTTTTTGCTTTTTTTTCAGGCTTCTTCTCATTCTTCTTTGGCACCTACGGTAGAGATCGAAGGTATTTGGCCCCCAAAAAGGATTGGGGTTTTAGATCCTCAGGAAATCCCTTTTCTTAATACCCCTATTCTCCTTTCATCCGGAGCTGCCGTAACTTGGGCTCATCATGCTATACTCGCGGGGAAGGAAAAACGAGCAGTTTATGCTTTAGTAGCTACCGTTTCACTGGCTCTAGTATTCAATCTTATGCCTATCTATTTGTTCGATCAGTAACAAACATATTCAACCGGGGTCTTTGTTCACGGCTCGAACTCTCACTCAATGGAGAGTACTGCGTATCGCCTGGCATTAGCGACACCACACCGGGTTGAAAGGAGGAATTCTTGTCAATTGATGGTGGAAAAAAGGAATTGTCTTATTCTGCTTGGCCAACAAGTCCATAAGCAAGAAATTTCGCACACAGTCGGTACTCTTCAATAATTGGTGAGGCACTCTCTAGATTAAGAAAGAATTTCCTTCGTAATTAAGCAGCATCCTTTAAGTGAGTAGGGGTGCGCCGGACTGGTAATTTTAATGTGGCCGATTTCCCCTCTTTTGCAATCAGTTTCGCTACAGCACCTGCTGCTCTAGCTAATCGTCCACCCTTTCCAAGTGTGATTTCTATGTTATGTATGGCCGTGCCTAAGGGCATATCGGTTGAAGTAGATTCTTCTTTTTGATCAATCAAAACCCCTTCCCAAACTGTACAAGCTTCTTCCAAAGCATACGGCTTTCTGGATGTAGATGATGATATCTATACATATAGATCTGATATATCTCATATAATTCTTATATATATCGTACAATGAAGTACCACATGAGTGGATATATATTGGAATATCATAATAATGGTAGAGCGGTACACAGCATAGAGTGGGACGAAATCAATACAAGTAGTGGGGAAGCCGGGCAATCAACCATGTAGACAGAAGAAAGATAGCAAACTAGCTCATCAATACAGCTAATTGATTTGTTAGGTGAAAGGACTGGACCCTATTCTATAACTAGACTTGATGAAATAGGTCATTGAGAGTCCTTACTTTTCTAATAGATAAAGAGAGTGATTCGTCTACTTTGTTAATAAGGTAACGGAACGAACTTGAAGTTGTTCATGCACATCTTGAGGAGCTCTTACTGAGTAAACTTCTAGAGACAGGCAAAAAAAAGTAGGGGCTCGCCACCTTGCAATGAACTCCGTGACAGGTTCATTATCCCTTTGCTTGGTCTTGAGTTCTTCGGCCAACCCTTCTTTCTTTGTGTGTTGCTGAACTGCTTCCTGAACTCCGAGACCCTTTCTTCCCAAGTCGGGATCGACTCTTCAGAGAGGTGGGCATACCATGTAAAGGCGGGCCCCTCCAATGATTGTACGAAGAGCCTAAGGCATACCCTTTTCAATTGTCTCAATAACTAAATTAGATCAGAATGAAGAATACAAATATATTCAAAAGAAGACAGGCAAAGGGGAGAACAATTTCTAAGGCTGAAAGGGACGGCATGGGTTAAGCATCTGACTCTGGACGTTCGAGCTCAAGTTATTTAAAAAGGGTCTTCCCCTACTAATGAATTGGGAATCCTTTTTACAAATGTCCTCCTCAGAGCGCCCTGTGCACTTGTACGGGGGTGCATGCATAAAGGTTTGGAACTCTTTTCTTATCTGAATCTTAAGGACAGGACCCTACCCTATTCTCGAACCCTCTGCCGAGCTTAACCCTGCCCGTATTTCCTTTTGAAGGGGGCCAAAGAAATGTCTCCACCTGCTGCCAACAGTCTTTCTTCAGAATTTGACTGAACGGGTCGATCCTCCCCTTTGTTTTAGCAACTTATCCTATGAACAAGAGAGATCCCTAAATATCCATTTGAAAAAATAAATGAATAGATAGGGCGGGGTCACCCAAAGCGGCGAAGAACAAATAGAATTTGCTACAAAAGCCGGCTAACGGGGGTATTCCTGCGTATTAGTTCCTTTTCTTTCTATCTTTTCCTTTGGTTTTGCCTCAGAATAACTGGTATATGAATACCACCCATCCTTTCTCCTTCCAATTGACTTGGCACCTTTTCCTTCACTGTCAATTGTAAGGGCCAGGTCTTAATAGAAAGGGGTTGATAGTCCCGTCTGCTAGGCTTTTCTTAACTTCCCTTCGCCTTTCTGCCCGTGAAGAGGGGAAAGGCTTGGGCCTACCTATCCCGATAGGACCTCAACAAGGAACGGGAGCTGTTGAGAGGTTCCATATTGCCGAGCCGAAGGGTAGCACTTCTGTACA
The DNA here is from genome assembly GCA_003255025.1 of Datisca glomerata. Lineage (NCBI taxonomy): Eukaryota > Viridiplantae > Streptophyta > Magnoliopsida > Cucurbitales > Datiscaceae > Datisca > Datisca glomerata. The sequence goes on from QANY01008461.1 coordinate 548,948, forward strand.
TGATCGTAGTATGTAACGTCATCTCGTCCCCGCTGCATTGAAGAGTCTCTATGCATTATTTCCGGTTCACTGATAAGGAAGAAGCGAGCCCTGCTGCCAGCTTCCACCCAGACAAAAAATGTGAGCGCCTAGGGCGAAAGGTAGTTAGAAGTTACTAGAATGTATTCTTCAGGGTAGAATTAAAGAAAGTCATTCGTACCGCACTATTTTAATCAAATACAGGACGGATGGAAACTAGAGCTAAAGCAAATCTTTAGTTCGTAGTTCCCCTCTACTAATTAGTATTAGTAGCTAGGAAGAAAATCCTGTAGTTAGCTCAAAACCTTGCAACCGGGAAAGCAGGAAAGGCTGCTAGGGGAAAGAGAACTACAATCTGTCTACTCAGTCCCAGTACTTCTTCTCGATAAGTAAGGTAGGAGCAGCTTGCTGTTTAGTTCCAGTAATCAAGCTAGGCTCTTTGTTGGGGCAAGAAATTGCAGAGGAGCAGGATCCGAAGCGGTGGCTGCTACAAGAATGGAATATTCCAAAGCATTCGCTTCTGAAAGAATTTGAACTAATTGTGCCACAGTTGAGCGTTTCTGTCCAATCGCTACATTCCAGTTGACCTAGCCTAATTCTAATTGTTTTGTTCCGAAGCAAACCACGGGGCGGGTCGTCCTATTCAGATATTCACGACCAAGAAGTACTGGATTCTCTTTCGGGTAGGCCTTGAAAGGAGAAGGAATGAAATGACCCTCCCCTAATTATTTCGGATTGTGAGACACATTAAAATGCAATATCAGTCACCACAATCGGCCTTAGTGATCTGACGGTGCCGAGTGGAAGGGCCGTCGCTCAACGGATAAAAGTTACTCTAAGGATAACAGGCTGATCTTCCCCAAGAGCTCATGTTGCCTGCTTTCGTTCCTTTCGTCTCGAAGGCCGGTTCCGTAAGAGTTCAAATCCTTCTAACTGGCTAGTGCATTAAGGTGGCAGTAGGTGCTTTCTTCGCGAGTATGTCTGTTGATGGCGCTGTGTCCTATCTGCTCAAGGAAAGTTGTCCAACTGTATACAGCTCCTCTTTCTTTCCTAGCGCACTGCTTTATTGCACGCATTTGGTGCGCTAATGAAACTTCCATAAAAAATGGTAGAGATAATATTTGGATAAATAAGATTCATGGTATCTTTCTTAATACTAATTACCCAACAATTGAAAATAAAATCTATCCATTTGATAAAAAATCATTATCAAAAGAAATTAGTTATTTCTTGAATTTAATCAGTGGATTTACAATAAAATCAACGTCCAAAAATGTTAATTTAAAAGGACTTTCTTTATTTCCAAAACACAAACAAGTAAGAATTGATTCAGAAGATCGAATAAAAATTTTAAAATGTTTATTCGATGCAGTTAGAACTGATTACAAGCATAAAAAAATTAGAAAAAAATATATTGGACTAAAAGAAATCAGTAAAAAAAGTTCCTCGATGGTCATACAAATTAATCGACGATTTAGAGCAACAGGAAGGAGAAAACGAAGAAAGTATGGTAGAGGATCATGAGATTCGTTCAAGAAAAGCCAAACGTGTAGTCATTTTTACTGATAACCTACAAGAGTCTCTTCCTTTTTACGTATGGCATCGCCACTCCCTTTGGCAGCATCCACTAATTCAGAACTTAATGTGAAAGCCATATTTCGACCCGGACATTTTCGGGATGCAACTAGAAGGAAGATGTGATAGCAGTAGCAGAAGGCGGATGCTCTAGTTCCAGGCTGATTATAAGAGAGAGTTTACTCGGACGGTGGGATAGCTTAAACATCATCTCCTATCCCGGTGGGAGTACTGAAAGAGGCTCAGACCGATTCCCTAAATGCTTTTCTGGATATTCCTCAATGTCCCGGCTATTCACAGAATGTGAGAAGCAGATGAATAATCATCTGCTTCCGGAAGAAATCGAAGAATTTATTGGTATTGAAAGTAAATCAATAGAAAGTAAAGCATGTAGGTCTCTGATTTTTAGCCCACTCTTTTTTGGTAGTTCGATCGTGGAATTTCTTTTTTTCTGTATTTTCGGAATATGAGTGTGCAACGCAGTTTTTGATAGCACCGCTGAACCTGTTGCCACTCACAGGCTCCATATCTCCTTCCCTATCAAACGTGAGCTACGAGCAAATAGAACACCTTTCAGTAGTATCAATACTGTCACATGAATAGTAAATGCATGAATGTGATGTACCAAAAAATCTGCGGTTCCTAATGGAATAGATAACAAAGCCACTTTGCCGCCCACTGTCACTAAATCACCACCCCTCCCCCCTAAGGACCGCCTCCAGAACCTAAGCTTCTAGGCTATGACCCCAACAAATCTCGCTAATTCCATCCTGGGTATGGAGACATATATATATAGCTATAGTTATATCTGCACATGTTTAATAAATACAAGTCTTCTTACACACTTCAATCTATTCTACAAATTCTACTAAAAAAAATATCGGTATAGGTAAAATCTTTCTCTTCTATGAGAATTTTTTTTTTTGAACAATTGAATCCACGAAAAAGTTAAGTGTTCAAAAAAAAGAAATTCGCGTATCGTCACCGCAGTAGAGTTTAACCACCAAGTTCGGGATGGATTGGTGTGGTTCCTCTACGCCTAGGACACCAGAATATCGAACCATGAACGTAGGTTGATTTCTATTCATAATAGGTCCTTTTTTTGCATCAAAATCCGTCGGGGGACCCGTAATGAACAAAAGAATCATTGAAGCTTTGTATCCAATCCACATTGACTAGACACCTGTCCAACCTTAGACTGACCCATAATAGATATTCCTATCTCATACCGTTACTACCTCTCTTATTACTTTTTTGTATCCCCCTGTTCCTCGGATACAATTCGATCCTTCTACGGCCAAATCTCAATTTGTGGAAAGCCTTCGATGGCTTCCTTATGAAAACATCAATTTTTATTTGGGTATAGAGGATATAGGTTGTTTAAGAAGAGAGAATCGTTGGTTTCTTTTAGTCATTTCTCTTTTGTATCGTGACAACTCTTGTTCCCCCACCTTTTTAGCGTTCTGGGGCCCTTGTAAGTTTTACTGGGTATGCCTTATATACTGCTTTTGGGAAACCCTCTCAACAACTAAGAGATCCATTCGAGGAACACGGGGACTAGTTGAAGTAATGAGCCTCCCAATATTGGGAGTGTCGAAGTCCATAGCTCCTATGATCGCGAGCTGTGGCTTGCAAAGTTTCATGGCTCTATCGAGAGGGCTCGTATTGTGGCGAAAGGTTTCACACAAACCTATGGCATCGATTATCTCGAGACGTTTGCTCCTTTGGCCAAACTGAACTCAATTCCATACGAGTCATTCTGTCAGTTGCAGCTAACAGATCTTGGTCACTGATGTCAAAAAGGCCTTTCTTCATGGAGACCTCCACGAATAGGTTTATATGAGTCCTCCACCAGGTTTTCGAGCTCAGGGGGAGGAAGACCCAAAACATTTCTGGTCTTTCTTCAATAAGTCTGTTAACACTACGACTTTCTTCGAATAACCTTCCATAAAGGCCTAAAAGAGTTTGCCGCTAGGCAGTGGTAATTCTAAGGATTCTCGGGGGGAAAATAGAGATGTCTCCTACGTTACCCGTAATATGTGGAAGTATCTACGGGAGGGCGGGGATATCCTGACCCTACTATCATTATGCCTTTGTAATGTTACTTGGTTTAACTCTATTTGTGACCTTTTCTCGTATGTGGGACTCTGTATCTTCTGGCTTTTGAGATAAGTGGTGTGTGGACAGGACGGATGGAAACTAGAGCTAAAGAAAATCTTTAGTTCGAAGTTCCCTACTAATACTATAATGTCTTTTTCGGGAGCTCGAGGAAATGCATCTCAAGTACACCAATTAGTAGGTATGAGAGGATTAATGTCGGATCCACAAGGACAAATGATTGATTTACCCATTCAAAGCAATTTACGTGAAGGGTTATCCTTAACAGAATATATCATTTCTTGCTACGGAGCCCGTAAAGGAGTTGTGGATACTGCTGTACGAACATCGGATGCTGGATATCTTACACGCAGACTTGTTGAAGTAGTTCAACACATTGTTGTACGTAGAACCGATTGTGGCACCACCCGAGGGATTTCTGTGAGGCCTCGAAATGGGATGAGGAAAAGCTAAATAGAAGGACCACAAGGAGGCACCGAAGGTGATAGGGGATCGACCTCTACCATCGGGCGAGGAAAGAGACCCCTTTTTCCCTTCCCTCAATATATATGTCACGCTTTACTAATATAATAGAAAGTCAAGGCTCCAACCACTGGCCTGTATTTCATTCCTCCTTCTACTTCCTCCTCTTTTATAATGTTTACATTCCTCAGATCCACACATTGTCCGTTCTTTGTGAAAAAGAGACCTTCCATTCTCTTGTCTTCCCTTTCCCAATTTTGGCTAGTGAAATAGTTCTCTTAGTCAAGCCTAAACACCCTGTAATCTTTCTAAAGCAAGAAGCGAGAAACTTCGCTTGAGAACCTAACTGTGTTAAAGTCCTTGGTGACCAACCATGGAATCGACCACGAGATCTACTTTTTGAAGAGCGATAAGACGGAATTGGACAAATAAGAGTGCTCCACCGTGTACCCATTTTAGTAGCAACTGCCCCTAAGCCGATAGTAGGTCTCGTTCAAAAGCCACTTTAGTTGATGTGTCCCAATCAATGTGCTCGGTGATGATGTTGTCATCGCTGATGCCCAAGTTGCTGAAGTTTCTTTTCAGTAAAGCCTGCATTTCGTGGTCGAGAGCCAGCCCTTCAAAACTAAACCTTTTCTTCTTCTCAAAACTTCTGTCGCTCCATCCCCGCAGGGGCAGAGAACCCATCACTGTCTCGGTTGTGCTACCGGAGGCTCTGGGGAAGTCAGAATAGGAGAGCACTCATCTTGGGGTGGGCTTACTACTTAGATCAATTCTTTCGAAGTCAATGGATCCTTTTCCTCGTTCGAGAATCTCCTTCCTTCTTCCATTCCTTCTCGAAGAGTGAATGGGACCAATTCAGTCACGTTTTCATTCATTTAGAATCTGGGCTCTTCTACGTCATTTTTATTTACTTATTTTTTTATTATTTTTCACTCTCTTTTCTTTTTTTATTTCTTTTTTTATTCCCTTCCATCATTCCCTAAGTCCCATAGGTTTGATCCTGTAGAATCTGACCCATTTTTTCATTGAGCGAAAGAGTAGAATAACCCATTTGAAGCGTAATGATCATACGTCTGTAATGCATTGTATGTCCCATAATAGGTCCCATTCTTCTACCCTTTCCCGGGAGTCGATGACTATTCATAGCTATTACCTTGACACCAAAGAAGAGTTCTACCCAATGCTTTATTTCTGTCCTAGTGGATCCTGATTCGACATTAGAAGTATATTGATTTTTCCCCTATCAATAAATAATAAAGAAAGCAAGAGTAAAGGTGCAGTACACACAAATAAAAATAAAGAAAAAAAATAGGTAAATAGAAGATTCAAAAGTCCCGTAGTGATCAATAGAAATTAAACATGAATGAGCCGACTTGATATTTTGGCATTATAACCACAAAGAATAGTTTTTGGATTTTTACTCCTTTTTCTTTTCGTATGATTTTGCTTACTATCCCTGCTGCTGTAGCATTATAAACATTATTATTACTCTTACTCCCGTCGGGATAAATCTGACCCCTCTTAGTCAAGCTTTTTGAAGCAAGCTGCTAGAAGTAGCGCGCTAGCGCTTTACTAATATAATTGAAAGTCAATGCTCTTCTCATCGAGAGTAGGTTCTTTTCAGGTACAAAAAAGACAAATGTTGGGCTGGAATGCCTCCATTCCCATCCCATCCTTTATGATCTCTGGGCCTTCCCGCAATGAGATATTCCCAATGCAAAAGCATATTAATGTAGAATACTATTATACTTCTTTCCCCCTCAAATTGATAGGGGTAGGAATTCCTAGAAGCAGGATTCCATCTAAGTTAATAGAGACCAGTACTCCTCAAACCAAGGTTTGGCATGGCTTGCTAATTCCTCGAATGAGTTCCAAGCTTGTTGCCTATTTCACTACCTTAGGACAGTTAGAGTTACTACCGCCATTTACCGGGGCTTCCATTCAAAGCTTATAACACTTCTCCTTACGACCTTCCAGCACCGGGCATGTGTCAGACTCTATACATCGTGTTACCACTTAGCAGAGTCCACAGAAAATGGAGAGATGAATTGATGTCTTTTTTA